>CM029385.1:3726737-4024237 GCA_017165825.1 Hepsetus odoe
TATATATATATATATATATATATATATATATATGTATATATATATATATACTCTGGATTTGTGAATGTTTTTTTACAGATCGTTAAATTTTATTGAGTCTCGTTTGTTATATCCTGTGTTTTAATGGAGTAAACAACATTGACTTCTTCATAAGCAAAAAACAAAATCTCTTCATACCACTTAAAAACAGATGTGTCTACAGTTTTATGGCTATAACAAATCATTCTGTTAGTCTATGCTGTTAAACGCAACCTCTGCATTTCACCCATACACACATGTGCAGCAGGGGAGCAGTGACAGGCACGGTACCTTGCTCAAAGGTACCTCAAGGCAACCTACTGGTGAGGGAATCCAACCCACAGTCTTCCGATCCGGGGCGACTCCCTCACCACTAGGCCACCGCTGATTTGCTATCGTCATAAAACTACAGACATGTCAGTTTTTAATATGTTTCATTCACACATTTTTACTAGCTGTAGAATATTAAGAGTCATATGAAGAGATTTTTTTTTTGCTTATGAAGAAGTTAATGTTGTTTACCCCATTAAAACACAGGATATGACAAACGAGACTCAATAAAACATAATAATACGTGAAATTATGGTAAAAAAAAACAGGTAAAATGAAGAAATGAGACAAATAAATGTAAGCGATCTTAAAATACATCAGAATGTCCTTCCAAAATGAAAAACTACCAAACTGTAAAAACCACACTACACTAAAAATTCTTCGGAAGTTAAAACTGCACATCATGATGCGTACTGGCTTAAAATTTGGTGGGCAGAGGTCTAGTGGTAGTACACACGCCTACAGCCCAAGAGATCGCAGGTTCAAATCCTACCTCATCATTGGGTTCCTGAGCAAGACCCTTAACCCCAGGTTGCTCCAGGGGGGACCGTCCCCGAGCTTAAGAAATGTAAGGCACTGTGGATAAGAGCGTCAGCTAAATGATGTAAATGTAAATAAGCAACCAAATAAGAAGTGAACCCAACAGTTTGTGGCCGTTTTCACCACTCGTACCCTTGAACTAACCTCTTAAATGTGTATGTATACGTCTGTGAGTCTTACTGTACTGTGAACGTTCGTACTTTACTGTAAATATTAATGCCTGTACTCGGACAGTTGGCGGCGGTCACGAATCAGCGACAGGTTATGATGAGGTCAAAAACCAGGAGAGAAAGTGAACAGAAAGGACATTCTTAAGCAGCACTGGTTAAGCTTAATGTGTTTGCATGTTCAGACTGTACAGTACTCAGCAGTACTGAGTACTTTAGACGATGAGACATTTTTCACCACCAAACTTCATGAACTGGCAGGATCGGACTATTGACCGGTCTAAAATGAAGGGGTGTAAAAATACATAAGTGTATCCATTTAGAGGTGATGACTGAACTTGTGGACTATCAGAATATTATAATAGCACATATAATAGCAATAGAACTGTGGTTATTTTATGGCCAAAATAAAACTTTGGAACTAGTTTCCAAAGTGAAAAAACAAACAGAATTGTGGTGTAAGTTGAGATTTAATGATAATTAAAGCTTGATTTTTCACTCTGCAAGGTGTTTCTCTGCTTTTTGCCCTTTGAGAACTAGTATAGGCTCCAGCGTCACCCAACAATGAGTCATTTTTGTTTGATTCTGATCCATGAAGGACTGCTGGTCTAATCCATTACTGTCACTGAGGGCTGGCCAGAAAGTGATGCTTCAGCAAGGGTTTATGGTATAAGGTTAGTCAGGCCCAAGATGGTCTAGATCAGGGGTGTCCAGTCTTGTCTCCCATGGGCCTGGGTGCTGAAGGCACACACATGCTCTGCTGTCGGGACTCAAAAACCAACAGTCTATCTGGAACAGCAACCTAAAGCTAAGCCAGCCCATTTATGAATAAGACTGGACACCCCTGGTGTAGATGAGTCGACAGTGACTGTCATCTGGCTGTAGACGAAGAGCTGGGAGGTACTGGTAAAGAGGTGTAAGCTTACGATTGGTTGATGAGGCAAATAGAATTAGATCTGATATCTTAAATTGAATTAACGTTAAAAGAGCAGCATAATAGCTCCACCATAAGGCCAAAAATGCAGAGTCTTACAGCTGTCAGTGATTTACATTCCTAACAGGTGACCTAAACATCATGTGCTACCCACCCAGTGCTGTTGGACTGGGGTCATGGTTTTGAAAAACCTGTCAAAAGTGAAAGCCTGGCCCTGTCACTTGTGCAGACTGAAAGAAAACTGACCCCAGCAGTAGTTCAGGTGAGCGGTACCATCTGGTGGCCACATACTCGGTGTAGTTGGCGTCAGTTCCTTCGGAGAGGTCACGGGCAAAACCTGGGAGAGAGAGGTGACCAAGGGTATAAATGATGTTAGGATGATGAATGAAGAGAGCTAGAAGGAAGGAGAATGAATCTGCTCTGCAAATATTTGCAATTTGCCATTAAAAATGAATATCAAGAGGGGTGTTGCAAGACCATCTTTATGCCGACACATTTTCGTCTTTCACGATGGTCACTTGGCCAGTTCAAGCAGTCATAATGCCCCAAATCCATGTTTAGCCCTGATCAGGAGACTTCCAACATCCAGAAAGGTCAAAAGGCTTTCAGTCATGGCTGAAGCACTTTGTAATGGCATGACGTCAAAAGAAAAATGAAGGAAATAAGAAAAATAATGGACTTGATGATGGAAACATGTGTTCTCTTTCTCCTGTTGTCATTATTTCTGCTGCTTCTCACCAACATTTTGCATCATATTTTTATGGGCATGATTGAGAGGTGCTGTTTCCACAACTCAGTGAACTTGTCCTCAGTTTTGTTGTTCCCTGCAGCAACAGCAGCATCCATCTTTGCCATGTTTATTTACATTTCTGCACCAGAGAGCTCTTCATCCTGTTGCCCAAAAGCAAAGAGCGAGTGATTGATAATCAAACTAGGCAGCTGACGTTCACGTTTAGGTACAACACAGTTTTGCTGCAGCAGCTAGCATCAGAAATGTGCTGAACTTGTGTTTTCTTAACCTGGCATTGCTAAAAGTGGCTAAAAGCTTTTTCAGATTTAGCCTCAAGACAAAATCATCATACACAGAGTGAAACGGTTACAGAGTTACTAAGCTAGACCTGCAAGCATGTATGCATTACAGAGATCCTGCTGGTGTGGGTTTCCTCTCCTTCAGTGATTCACACAAAAAAGAGTGTTAGCAGTGCCCCCTTGTGGCGAACGTTCCCACTGTGAAAGGAAGCTTGATGATAGACTGTTTATCCTTCAGAATATAAACTTACTGATAACCCTGTTAATCAAGAACGCAAGTTTTAATGAATTCTTAAATTGAGAAAATGATTTGAATCATTTTCAATTGTAAATGCTATGCAGTAAAATGAGAAGTTTCATATTTAAGTAGGCAGTTTGTCTCCAGATATTATAACCATGGAGGGAGCCCCCAGGGCCCATTCGTAAAAGTTTAACTGCAGACGCCTTTGCAGCAACACACCTGCTACCCAGAAACTGCAAAAGCAGTACAAGGAAGGCACATTACTTGTGTTATACAGCCTGTTAGCATGTGTGTGTGTGCGTGTGTGTGTGTTTGTGTGTTGATTCGATTTGAAAATGGAAACAACGACATGCGTCTGCAATGTTACTCCACTACGCCATGTGCATGCAGTCTGCTCATGCATGCTGTAGGAGAAACAAAATGGCAGAAGCCTAAGTAGATCACGACGGGCATTCTGTCCTCAATATGGAGTGTGAGACAGAATACCTGCTGCTGCTCACGCACACACACACACACACACACACACACACACACACACACACACACACACACACACACACACACACACACACACGCACACTCAAACATGTCACTTATGCACACCCAGACGAAAAAGAGCAGTGAACGTCAATAAGACAGGCGTAAAATTAGGCCTCAGGTTGAAGGATAAAAATAATGATTCTAAGGAAACTCTAAGGAAAAATAACTTCTTGACAGAACATTGCGTCCCCCTCCATCCAACTGCCACTGCTTCTAGCTGACTGCGTCACAATGATTGAAATAGTCTCCTTGTAAGAGCTGGTCATGGGAATAGTGATGTTCCACTTTCAGCAAACTTACTCGTTACCCATGTCAGGCTAAAGCTAGTCATTGAAAAATACTCTTTTAAGTCCTTTCCTAACCATTTTACCTTGACCTTTATTAAAACAGTCATGAGGTGAAGGAAAGATGGAAGACAATTCAAAAAGGCTGGAGTTTCATCAGCACCACTACCATGAGCAGGAGATACATGGAATGGGTTTCCATGATGGATTAGCTCACTTCACCAAGTACAACACCAAGCATTGGATGCAGTGGTGTAGAGCATGCTGGACTCTGGAGCAGTGGAAGCGTGTTTTGAGGCATGATAAATCACACATTTCTGTTCATTTGGATGAGTGTATAGTTAACATATGCCAGGAGAAGGCCGCCTGCCTGACTGCATTGTGCCCGTGGTAAAGTTTGGTAGGGGAGGCGTAATAGGACAGGGTTCTTTTCAGTGGTTGGGCCTGCCTCCTTAGTTTACAATCTTAATACTTGAGCATAACATACCTTCTGGGAAATTCTATGCTTCACACTTCATGACTCTACCACAGTACTCAAAGCAGAAAAAACACCATGGCTGGTGAGTTTGGTATGGAAGGATCTACCTGACCCAAAAAGGTTCTGTGACCTTAATCTTATAACATCTTTGAGATGAACCAGAAAGAAGATCAGGCCTTCTCATCCAACATCAGTGCCTGATCTCTCTTCTGTATTGATGGTGTGAAATTCCCAGGATCTTGTGGAAAGCGTTCCCATAAAAGTGGAAGCTGTTATTGCTGCAAAGGGGGTTTCAACTCTATACTGAAGCCACTGAATTTATGATAGGATGTCATAATAGTTCCTATAGATGTATTGGCCAGACGTCCCAATCCTTTGTCCATGTATTGTACTTCCAGTTCTCTTCACTCAGGAAAGGATTATCTGACCACAGTCCCGATCAGGCTTGCTTCCTCCCGGTTTCCTCCCACATCCTGACATCAGGTGGAGTGGAGATGCTAAATTTCCCCCTAGGCTTGACTGAGTGTGTGTGTGTTGATGTCTTTGTGTCTGCCCTGCAGTGACTGGTGACCTCTTTAGGGTGTTTCTCCATCTTTTTTGGCCGATTAGTGTTGAGACTCCAGCACCTCTCCCGGGACCCTGGTTAGGATAAGTGGCTCAGAAAATGGATGCATGGAAGCATTTGCATTGTAAGTGCATTGACACTGATCATTTATAATGGAAGTGCTAATCGCTGCTAATTAACAGCATGCTTACCAGTGGATTTTGCCTCCAGATGTTAAATATAGCACACAATAAAACTGTGCAGCAATAATGCTGTGTGAGCGGCTCAACATTAAAGATTTCCCTGAAGTAGACTCCGTTCCTCTAAAGTGTGTTTTTAGAAGTGAAGCAGAGAGCTCTTTTACAGAGAAACACTTATTTTGGTGCAACCTTTCATTTTTTTGGATGGATCTATGTGGATGAAAGCCTAGCTTGAGAAAAAGTAGAGCTTACCAAAGTCACAAAGCTTGAGCACATCATCAGAGCTGATGAGGAGGTTCTCTGGCTTAATATCTACAGGGAAGGAAAACATTTTTTTAAACCATATATTTAAAAATATCCTGAACATATATTTATAGAGAAATTAAATTGCACAATTTTGCACCATTTATGTGGAAAAGTTAAGCAACTGATGTGTGCTCCTCAACTTTAGGGCTGCTTTGGCTGACGTGAAAATCACTGACTCTTTTACTCGTTCCTGATGATTGCCTTACCTCTGTGCACAATGTCATTTTTATGGCACCAGTGGATGGCTTTGATTAGCTGGTAGATGTAATTCCGCACTTTGTCGGGCGGCGCTCCGTTAGGCAGCTCTTCCAGCAGCTCCAGCATGTTCTGCACCAGCGTGAGAAACAAATCTTCTTTAGGAAAATGAAAAAGTCTCAGCTACCTCCAAACACAGGGTAAAACACTGGGCGAGTAAAGCTGAATAGAGTGAACCTAACAATACTGAACGTGAATTATGACCATCCACTCAGCATCTATTCACTCACTATTCCTGTCCTGTCCTTTATCTCCAGTGTAGCGCCGTTTCTTTTCAACACACCCTATTGTGTCAGCGAGGCAGTCTGTGGCACAGTTGGTAACGTGATTCTCGCAAATATAGTGCAGCAGGAGCACTAAAACATTTAAATGCTATGAAATTGCACCGGAAACAAAATAAAATTAGTTGTTTGGGGGGTTTTTTTGGTTCCAAAAGTTACAGAACAATAAGAAGAGGATTTTATTTTTGCTGAAGCCATGAAATAAGTTTGATTTCCACATTTTTGCACAGAAATCGTCACAGGAACAAAATGATCTCCAGAATAATGACTTCACAGGAGAAGAAGAAAACATTCTTCACTTATATAGATTCTAAAGCATTTACATTTTCTGTAAATCTTGAGTTTTTAAACATTACAAAAAGCAAAAACTGGTGTTAGAATAAATTGGATACATAATAAATGGTTCTAACAGAGGCAATATGCCCACTTTTCTTCCAGGTTCTGCTGTCAGTTCAGCCAAGAGTGGCTAAACTATCTAAACCTAACCCTAACACTAACTTAAGGCCAGTCTGAGGAGCTGGTGGTTTCAGCTGCTGTAAAGTGTGGTAGATCAGTGTGTAAATTTAGTACAGATCTGTGCTGTTTAATCCAGGCAAGTTTTTCAATCTCAAATAAATATAAAGGGGTTATACTTTATTTTCTAAATCCTGAAGGTGATCTACTGATGCTCAAACTGTAAACTACCTGGTGAAGCTCGGCTGATTAGAAACACTGTTTAAGCATTAGATATAGGTTTACGCTGGAGTAAAGGTTTAGATTAAAGAGCCTTAAGTCATCCATAGTACAGAGTAAAAAATAATCTTAGCTTTGCCTTTAAGCGAGGCTTTGGCATTTTTTGCTTGTTTACTTTGACAGTCAGTTTTGAAATGCTGCTTTACAGCTAAACCCACCGGGTGGAGGTTGTACTTTATCTCGGCTGCATCTCCAAAGGCAGGTTTCCATTGCAGTTTTGCACAAAATAGATCCAATTTTTTTGCCAAAAGCTCTCTCTGAATGCTGTCAGATTCACACGAAGGTGCTGCTAGAGTTTGTCTAAAAGCATATTATACTTGGATACAAAACATCCATGTCCCATTTTACCCCGCGTTGGGATAAAGCTGAGATAATTTGAGATCTCCATGCTTGGGTTCTTTGTTCTCGCCTTCCTACAGTAGATCCTGGTGTATATTAACTAAGGCTTTCCAGAATGCCGTTTGTACTTTAACCAAAATGTGTCACAGACCAGATTCCAGTGTGTGTTACCAACCCTCACACGTTCCTCTGTGTGTGTTCAGTGCTTGCATGCTGTCCAACCTTTCACCTTCTTCTACAAGCCATGTAGGTATACGGTGAACACAGTACAGCTCAGGAAAGTAGGCACCTTTCCTTTTAGGGCAGGGGTGGGCAATTCTGGTCCTGGAGGGTCCGGTGTCCTGCAGAGTTTAGTGAATTCCCTGCTTAAACACACTCACAAAACCTGACGATGATCAGGTGAGCTGTACCAGGTGTGTTTAAGCAGGGAAATCACTAAACTCTGGAGGAAACCAGCCATCCAGGACCGGAATTGCCCACCCCTGTTTTAGGGGGAGGTTGGACTTTGCTCTGGGATGGCTGATCATGTATACCTTCTCCACATACTCGAACACCAGGTAGAGTTTCCCCCGGCGCCGGAACGCTTCCTTCAGCTCCACGATGTTCTCCTGCTTCAGCGTGCGGAGCATCTTCAGCTCCCGCAGCGTGGTTTCCTTCACCTCCTCATTCTCTGTAAAGGGAGTTTAGCATCATATGCAGAGGTTGAAACACTTTATTTCAGATTTTCTTTTCTTTTGGAAAGCCACCAAACCACACATGTTGGCCAACCCTGACTTGTGCAACTTTCACTGAAAGTTTCTCTATGTTGAGTTCAAAAATTATAATATATCTTATTTTTTCCCCTATATTTGATCAATTAAGCACTAAAACAGTAGCTGTGCACTAGAATGCAGGATGAGCGTCCTCCACATCAACAGTTGTTTCCAACAATCAACAATTTGGTGTCAACTGAGATAACAACCTACATTACCTCCCAACACAGGTAATCTGGAGAAAAGACACACGATAAAGTGTCTAAACTGTGCTTTTACTGCTTTGTCATTTCGTTTGTGTTGCTTCCATGTCTAAATAGTTCATTTTGTTCGTATTTTTTCTGTGACGTCTTCAAAAGAGATTTGTTTGTGAGGGTTCAGACCTTCCAGAAACGTAAGATCTTCATGGCTTCTCTGTCTCTCAGAGACGGGAAGTAATGAAGCACCAATACTTTGTTGCTGTAAGTAGAATTTTGAATATCTGTACTTTGCTTAAGTATTCTTTTCTCACAACTTTTATACTTTTATTTTACTTTTAAATATTTCGGGGCTTGTACTTTTATTAGATGAAAGAATCTGAAGTCTCTACTTAAGTAAAGAAAGTGCTGACGCCTCGGCAGGCCGTTCACAACACAATCAACCTGCATGTAAACTTTTAAAGGCCTTCTGACCTTCGGTATAGTTTTGTCAGGAAGAAAACTAATAAAGGAAACTAAGCATAAAAAAAAAAAACAGGGACTTTTTTTGTTCTGGATATGAGCCTCTACCACGTGACACTGCTGTGAAGAAGTCATATGGGATTTTAGAACAAACCACGACTGTTAAATGCATCGTTATCAGCATTGACGGTTGAAATATGGTAGCAATACTAAGCAGGAATTGGTGTCAGACTTTAAAGAGCTGGTAAACAGTCCTAAAAGCCCGATACCATGGAGACTGGAGATGTCTTTGAAGTTTACTTGAATGCTAAAATCCTTCAGAGATGCACGAGGCAAGCAGGTAGTGGGACGAGTGCACGGGCACAGACCAGGAGTGCCTGTGAGAATGTGATTAAAAAGCACGTTCTTTTTTTCGGTGAGTCGGCTCTGATTCACCTGGGCTTTTACTCTGTGCTAGCATCGCTCCAGGAGAGTCTTACCTTCGCTGTCCTTGAACTTCTTAATGGCCACGATTTCATTAGTCTCCTGTAATAAAAAGAGGAGATGTTGATTAGGGACAGAGCCTGCTGCTCCGAGGGCCGTTGTGCCACACAATCACATTCCCCAGCAGCAGGCTGTAATGGAAAACAGATCCGTTATTGCATTTCATTAGCCCAGACGCTCCAGTGCTGCAGCCCACTAAACAAAGGCCTTGTATTCCAACAGCCGTGGCATGGAAATTAAAATAGAGAAATTAGGGCGCTATAAGTAAACAGGCCCTGCACATCTAGAAGCGTCGCTGTCATTTGTGCCTCGGTATACGTGACTGTAGCCCATCTGTTGCTGCTGCCCAATTTGTGTTCATGTTCGTCCACCCTTTCTTCACTTTCTGACCACAGAGCTACTCTTGATTTGATATTTTGTGGTGGAGGAGGACTCTAAACCTAGCTTATCTTAAATGAAGTCAAAACTGACCGATGAAGGAAGGCAGCCTGAAATCTACAACACTGGAATGTGTGACAGAATCACAGCTGAGTATGTTTTTGGTTCCTCCACCAGGTGCCTGGCACGACATAGCCAGACTGGTGTTTTCTATTTGGCCTAATATCTGGTCACCAAGCATCTTCTGTTCATGAACTAAACAGTGGAGAAAATACAGGAGAAGCACACAAACCTATAAAGTTGGTGAAGGCCAGGAGCGAAAGAAGGAAGTTTACAGTGAGGATAGAGATTCCTCGTTCCGACATGACGGAAATATGACTTTTCAACATATGTTCACGGTTCTGAAGATTTCTGGATATGCGACTCCATCTGGGCGGTAAGATCAGATTTAGTGCGTTTGTTGTTTTGGGGGTGATGGTTATTAATTTATATTCACATTGCTCAACATGTCTCAGGGCAACCTACCGGTCTGGGACACAAATCCGTGATGTTCCAATCATGGGACTAAATAAATGTAAATGCAACTTTGAATTAATTCCCCATCCAAATCATGAAATTCTTTCATCAGCCATTGACAGCACTTGGTAAAATATTCTTCAGTGAATTCGTTTTGTTCAGATAATGTTCTACAAATACAATATTTCACAGCCATTTCTACATTTTAAACATACAGCATCGGCAGAAATGTTCAAAGCGGGCAATACAGGATTTCGTTTGTTTTGTTCTTCGATATGGTTGAATCGATTCTGGAAATGCTCTTGTCCATCTTCACACTTCTAGAGCGGCGTTGGGTAGCCGTATAACTCATATATGCTTTGTGCAAATGGATTGAACTGAAACAAAGTCCGTCCCACCTTATTTCAGACACTAAATTAAGACCGAGCGATTTCCGAGTGTCAACAAGGAAAGTTCTAACAACAAACGGAGGAGGTGTTGTGGTCAGAGAAGAGCAGCAGCAGAGGATAAAGAGGCATTAATGGGAACAGTCCTGTCCTTTATACTCCCTCTCTCTTTCTCTCTACCTCTCTCTCTGCTTTTGCTGTCCTATTTTACTCATTCTCACTCCTTCTTGTCTCCCTCCGCACACCTCTGATCTACTTTCAGTCTCTCTGGAGAGAAGGACGGGGGGAAAGAGGTAACAGAGAGGATGGCTGTGAGAGAACAGAAGCAGGTCGTAACTTATCATGAAACCGATGCCTGCTCAGGTACACACTGAAGCGTTGGTGTGTGCGGGCATGTAAAATGCTAACAATGCACTTATTGAAGCAAAACTGTCCAATTAAAGAATCCTCCTTAGATGAGAAACTTCACTGTGGATCACAGTTTGTGACTCTGTGGGGGTTTTAATGGAATACTGTAGTGTTTTCCTACCAAATCTCCATCTGCAGATCATCTGGAGCTTATTTTCACTTAACATGGACAACGAGATCCCTGTATTTAGTAAAAGAACTTTCACAGATGGTCTAATGGTAGGATACTCGTCTATGGATTAAGAAGTTGCAGGTTCGAATTCCAACTCCAGCATAACCATCATTGGATCCTGAGCAAAAACCCTGAACCCCAAGATTCTCCAGGAGGGACTGTCCCTGTAATTATAAAAATGGAAGTTGCTCTGGATAAGAGCGTCTGCTAAATGCCGTAAATGTAAATTTGAACATACATTATGTCAGATTAGTGACTAACTCCATAATCATTGGTCACAAACGTAACATGGAAGAATGTACATCCTCAGTCATCAACACAGTGAAGATCAGAGACTCAGAGGTGATTGCTGAAAAAGCCGAATGATGTCCTGTTGCGATGTTCAAAAGAGCTGTAGTGAATCTGCCTAAACTGAGAACCATGTTTATTTCCCCCTGAACGATGTCTGATGGGCTGCTTAAAGGCAAAAAATGAAGGGCCATGGTTGGAGATTTAAAAAAGGCCATTTTTTTTAAAGTCACCAAGTGTCCCAAAACATTAGACGGCACCATTCCAGCAAAGCATTTGGAGGACGTGCCAGAAGCGCCCCTTCTGAGGAGTGGTCTCCGATATTCTCGGAGATGGTTTAAAACCAGATTTCACAACGTGTTCAGAACAATATGGGTTCTTTTAGATTAAACTGACTTCGGTTCATTTTAAGATGTGTTTTCCTTTCGTATTTGCAGTTTGAGCTCGTTAAAGCTCATTTTTTATAAATGGTTTACCAGTTCCAGTAATTGTGGAACTGAGTGGTGTGTAGAAGTAGCAGTAAGAGTTTGGTTAAAAACACAGGAGTATTCTTTTGAGGGCTGGATTTGAAAGGGCATGGACTCAAACCGCCCAGCATACGTCTTCCCCAATATTCAGCTCACTCCTACGCCCTGTGTGTGGTTTAACACTCCAGTGTGTGCGTGTGTGTGTTTGTGTGTGGATATGTTTTATCACCAGCGATGCTGAGCCCCCAGGCTGTGCTCTAATTTGGGACCGGAGGCTGATTTCTCTCAGCAAACACAAGCAGGCCTGCTGGTACTGCTGTTGCACATACAAGTGTGGAAAGCAAGCCTTTAGTTCTTACGCAACTGCCTGCTTTACTCTTTATCTGTAGCGAACCCAGTGACGCACCATAAACACACTGACTGCTCAGTCAGAATATGAGTTAACCCCTTACACCCCTTAATCCACGTACATTCCCCTGGAAGATTACTGACACTGCATTTGTTTTTGCACTGAAGACATCTGGGTTTGAGATCCAACAATGAATACGAGATCAGATTTTCAATTTTCATTTCTTGCCATTTACGTCAAAACATGTCAGATCCATTTGTAACCGACCACCCAGTTTTTCAAGTAAGCAAAAGTAACAAAGTCATAGTAATAAAGTAAATAACACTTGGCTGGGCTTTTTCAAGCTTCCACAAGAGCAACTTCCACTTGTTTGTTCTGGGGGATTTCTCTTTACAGTCTGCTCTCCAGGGCATGAAACGTCCTGTTCAGTTGAGGTAAGATCTTGGCCAGAGATCCACAGAAATCCTTCGTCAGCTTGGCAGCGTGTTTAGGATCATTGATGATAATTATTCTGGATGCATTTCTCTGTAAATTGCCTCTGTTGTCTTCAGAATTCATGTTTCTGCTCCCTTCATGAGTTGCGGCATCAATAAAGATCACTGAGCCTGATCCAGAAGCAGCCATGCAAGCCCAAGCCATGGCACTACCTCCACTGTGCTTCACAGATGAGCTTGTGCTTAATTATCCTTGCTTTCTCCACACTCCATCTCTTCCATCTCTTCATATGAGTGTTTTTTTCATTTCACCCAATGGGACTTTGCGCCCCGATCTCCCTACTTGTAATGCCGAGGGTCGTCTCACAGACAGGCACGGGTTCTAAAGTTTGCAGAGTGTTTGTTTATGGATTGTATTGATTTCATAAATGGCATTGCTGGCAGCGGTGGCCTGGTGGTTAGGGTGTTGGCCCCAGGATCGGAAGGTTGTGTGTTCGAATCCCTGACCAGTAGGTTTACCCTGAGGTACCCTTGAGCAAGGTATTGTCCCCATCACTGCTCCCGAGTCACTTTAAATGTGTGAGGGGTGAAAAGCAGAGGATGTATTTCCTTGGTCACTGTGTTTTTCACAATGACCAAAAATAGTCACTTTCACTTTCAAATTTCCACCAAATCAGGTCCACAGTGACACAGAGCCTTGACACAGAGCCTCGAGTCAAAATGAATAAAGTAAGGACATTCGAGACACGTCTAACCAACAACATCTAAACACTGCTGTTGCAAAAATCTTGCAATCTTTTAATATCTCTATTAAAATCTTTTAATATCTGTTCAGATGGTTGTGTGCATAAACCTCACCAGTGGTGATCAAATCCTCAGACACACACTCAGGCACACACACACACATATATATGGCTCAAGACCAGCATATTAGTAATCTTATAACACATCATTTTGTGGTTCCTAAAGCACTTGAAATGTTGTTTATATTGCCAAATCATAAAAATATGCTTCAATAGAAAATATCATGCAGAAATTGCAAAATGCCTCACTGAAAAAGGATAAAAAGACTTTTTTTTAGAGAGAGACTTTTTTTAGTGTTTTTAAAAACACTAAACAGAAAAATTATGCATAAAATATGTATCAACCTCTGTTTATTACTTTCTGAGCAATCACCATAAGAATTTAAAATATATAATATTATTTTATTCGTATATCAATAATTACAACGCTTTCCAATGTAGTTTAAAGAAAATGCAGCACGTTTAATATTAAAGGAAATACATTTAGTTTGGAAAATGTCTTTTCAAATAAATGATGATGAAGTATGAATGATAATTTGGTATGCAGCTTTGCAACATTGTTGAAAATGTATAAATAACCAAACTAATGATCACGATAACTAGCAGCAGCAAACCGGAATTGCGACGTCTACAATATCAGTATTGCAGAGACCGATACTGAGGTCAGGAACCTGAGGTCAGTTTCTCTTGTGCAGCTTGAATATAAAGGTATTGCAAATAAAGATCACAAAAACAGATGAATGCTCGCTGTAAAACTGAACTTTGGAGGGAATGACCAGAGGATGCTGATGCTGACCCTGGCTGTCAGAGCCTTTTCCTCCTGAACGTGCTTTGATAGACCTCATTAGAGTCTGCCGAGAGAACAGAGGGGCTGTCCACTTTAACTCTCCTTCATCTCATTAAGGCCAGACTCCTCTCTGCAGCTGCATGACATCCCTCAGGTTTTTAGTATCAGATTTGACAGTTCTCAAAGAGATGGACTGTTTGCGGACACCCCATTAGTGCCGGCGTCAGGTGTCTCCTCTGTGAGAGAAACGAGTGTACACTGTGAGTGATGGTTCCCCTGTGACTCCTTCACCCTCCACATCTGAGCTACAGAGCGCATGAGGGATGGATTGATCGGCCTGTCACATCTCGCACCTGCCTTGATTGCTCATGTCTGGAAAATACTCAGTGTTCGGTGAGTTGCCGCAGTTCGCTACAGGCATGTTCCCTTGAACCCTTAAGGGCTTTTTCCAGGACGTTCCAAATCGCAAAGTACATTCTCATGAAACTTTAGGTGAATCCATCAACGAGATGTGTATGATGTGAAAAAAGAATGGGAATATAATATTAAGACATCTAACACTTAGCTATTCTTATAATGTTTTTATTATTCTAATAGTAGGAATCTGGAAAAATGCAAATCCCTTCCATTAAAAAAAAAAAAGAGATGCCACAGGAGGTTTTTGGTTTGAGTGTTGAGGAGCTTTAAAACAGGCGTATCCAATTTTACTACAAGAAGTGAAGTGAAAGTGAAGTGAAAGTGATTAACAATGACTACACAGCACACAGTGAACCTCAACAAAATTCTTTGTTTGCCCGCACACACCATGCAGGAAGGGGCAGCGATACATCTGGCACTAGCAGTGATGGAGATGATGCTCAAGGGTACCTCAGGGATTCGAACCCACAACCCTCCAAAATTGAGGCCTAGTCCCAAACCTCTAGGCCCAGACTGCCCCCTAGAAAGACCAAGGCTAACGATTTTTATTCCAACAATGCAATAGTTCACATAATGAGCTGTCTGAAGACTAAAGCTAGGCTTCATTGTCATGAAAAATACTTCCTTCTTCTTTAAATGGTCCAGCAACAAACCATAGACCACAAGGTCAAGCAACACCAGGAAGCTGGAAGCCACTGCTCATCGGCTTCACCTCCATCTTTGTTTTTTAAATATACCCGGCTGTGAGGACAGATTTTTGATGAATTGTTAAGGAACAGTTCTCTGGGCTTTCTGAAGTACACAGTTATTGTCTCTCATCCACCCATCCATCCATCTATCCATTCACCCATCCATCCATCCATCCATTCATCCATCTACTTTCTACTAAACTGTCACAGGATGGTATTGGAGCGTATCCCAGTGTTAAAGGCAGATGCACCCTGGAAAGGTTGCCAGTCCATCACATTGCAGACCCACAAAAAAGAACATGCACACTTCCCTCCATTCCAATCCACTACATAGTCCACTACCCTGGCTGGGAATTAAACCCAGAACCTTCTCATGGTGCCAGTAATTACATATGAATAAAAAAAGGTTTTTCAGAAGTTATATTTGCTTGTTCTTAATGAACTGTTCCATCTGTCCCTAGATCAGTGCTCAGATACCATAAAAATGGTACTGAATGGCAGCATGGCAGCGACAGAGACAGTACAGGGTCCAGGGGTCAGCGCACTGCTACACTACAATACTACAAAGCTCAAGCGGAGCGTGTCCTAATTCTTAACCGTAGATAAAAAGGGAGACGGTCTCTACACTCTGCGCTGGAGAGGCTCAGACAGAAGCTCAAAAAATAACCCAAAACCTTTCTCTCTCTGCCTCTCTCTCTTTCTTTATCTCTTCCCTGTGTGTTTGTCCCCCTTTCTCTCAATTATTCCCCTATCATATTGTCTGTCCAGCAGCAGAGCCCCCTCCGTCCGGGTGGAGATTAAGGACAGCGGCTGATTCTGTGCCAAAAGTGTCTGATTCCTTTCAATTGCACCTGAATAGGATTTCTTTCTTGAAAGGCAGACTCGCTGGGCCATTTTAATCAGGTGCGAGTGTCGCTCCAAAAAGGTGCTGACATGAATGTGTGCGTTGTTTTCTGCACAAAGTCATGCCCTGTGACACAGAAGGCAGAGCGCAGCCTCTGATCCTCTTTCTCCAGCTGCAGAAGAAGGACTGGTGGAGTCTGAGGGGAATTTATGAGGATGGAGCTCATGTGAACGAGGAAGCTTGCTCTTGGTCTTGGTTATTTTTTTTTTAAATATCAAGACAAATCGTGACCTGGGCTCTCACAAGATGCAAAGAAAGTTGGGGAAGAAAGTAAGGCTGGCCCAAAAAACTGCAACACTGTGAACAATTTGACCAACCATTCGTTACATTGGTCCTTTTCTTCTTTACGCGACAAAAAGAAGGGAGGTTTCTGACGCAGATATACGTAAATGGTATTTTGCTGTTGTGAATTCCAGAACAAACGGGAAGGGTTACATTTGTAACTCAGATGCTTTTATCAGAGATGCAATGATGTGGGGTTCGTGTACATTTCTGCTGATGCTGGATACAAAAAAACAAGCAAAACAAAAAAATGAAGAAACCGGGTACTTACATATAACTTACATATAACTAAGTCACGTGATCATTCTGATGGTTACAGGATACAGACATTTAGATTAGAAATTCTGGTCATATTGAAAAATCTGTCCTGTTTTGATCCCTCCTGTAAACGATTATATTGATAAACTTCTGATACAACTTTACTATATAAAAGTCTTTTACTTTCAAGTCACTTTCGATGATGATGTACATCAACAGCCTCTTTAATTTATAAGTCCAATTCAGTTTTCATTTGGTTATATGCTTCAGCTTCCAGTGAAACATTAGATTAACGGGCAAAGCCTCAATTAGGATTTGCCAGAAAAGTACTCCCGCACCACAGGGGTGGATTTACCGGCAGGGTCCTGCAATCATGTTGTCAAACTGATGCTGTCTGAAAGCTTTTTTCTTGCGGGAGGTAAACAGGGTATATTTGGCATCCAAAAAATGTACATAAATAAAACTTCTGCATTCGGATACTGCCGGAATCTCATAAACAAGGCCTGTTTTGGTAAGAGATCCTCCTATTTTGAAAAAGCAAAGAGTGAAATCTAGTTGGGGTGGACCGGAGCAATAGGGGACCACTACTACTGCTACAACTCGTACAACTAATAATGAAAGCAACGCGCTTCTTTCCAGTCATTTTGAGAAAGTTTCTAACTCTGAAGCAGAAGCCCAAACAGACTGTGAGGAGGAACTCAAACTCTGTTGCTCTTGACAATCTAGACCACTAGGGGCTGCGGTGGCCAAGTGTTTAGGGACTAGGCCTCAGGGTCACTTATATGAATTCGAGACCAGTAGGTTGCCCTGAGTTACCCTTGAGCAAGATACCGTCCCCATCGCTGCTCCCTGGGCACTTGATATGCCTACTGCTGCACATGTATTACAAGCAGAGGTTGTATTTGGTTTTGGTTCACTGTGCGCTGTGCTGTGTTTCACCCTGATGATTAGTCACTTTAACTTCACTTTTACATTAGATGTAGTGGCAGGACATGCAGGAATTACTGTGTAAACTGGTTTATTTATATATTTTATTGTTAATAAGTAAAGGCAAACAGGAAAAAAAGACATATTTAATAATCTAGTCAAAATAAAAATCTGTGTAGTTGCTTTCCACAGAGGCAGACAAGTGCAAAGGACACACCTGCCTATGGGACGAGCGCGGGCTGGGTGAAATATGTCCCGTCTGGAGCACGGAAAAAGAGGACAGGCTCACAGTTGGAGAGGCGGACAGAGTGGATTCAAGCACACAAACTGTCCACATTCCAAAAATAACACAGGCTTATTGGGCGACAACATTAATCTCCCCTCTCTCTCTCTCTCTCTCTCTCTCTCTCTCTCGCTCTCTCTCGCTCTGGTTCTTTCCTCTGATCAATTTTTCAGACCTGAGTCTCGCCTAATTGTTAAACCCCTATGTTGTGCACATTAATTCTTCCCCACTCTTCTCCTACTCCCTGGTTCACGTTCTTTTTCTCTCTCGGTTTTTCTCACACACATGCATCCGTTTTCACGTAACGTCGGGACACGTTGCATAAAAGGTATGTCCCGTTACTTAAGTAGGTGAACGAGGACAGGCTCTGAAATGCATTCAGAGTATAAAAGTAAAAGTGGGCCTTTAAACGATGCTTCTTCCGCATGTTTCAGACTAAAGCTCGCGTCACACAAATGACATTTAAACACTTTTAAACCAGTGGACTTTTATAACAATAAAAACAAAGTTCTGAAAATGAAAAACGTTAGACATCACTGCTGCTCTTTCATCCATTCTCTCAAATCAGACATCGCATCTAATACATGCCTTTCATCCTTTCTCCCTTTCTTCTTTGAAGTTTTCCTTTCTTTATCCCCCCCTTTAAATGCATTAAAGCTGAAGGGGTCTGTTTGGAAAATGTTTGTGGATATAAGTTTGTTTTCATGTGATACTTCATGCAGAACCAGCACAACTCTGATCATTGATGGAGCGTCATCGTTGTTGGTGTGAAAGGAGATTGTCAGAGGCGCAAGTCCGTGGCAAACTAATACTTTGTTACGCGATGCAAACAAACGGAAAGGGCTGCGCTCCAAACAAAGAGCGGACAACATGGGGTCGGTGTGGTAGTCCTTAAATACCTGGTTGCCCAGGCATGACGGGTTGCGTGCTGATTGGTGCTCAGGCTAAGGTCACTTTCCATCTGTACAGGCTGTTTTGAAGTTGGAGGTCATTTTAGTAGGTCACATATATCTCCAGCACACGACCACGCTGGTCCTGAAGACCACGTTAACAAGTCTTTTACAGCTTAATCTGCACTCCATCTTCGGGTGACCTCCCCCACTTCAAGAGCTTTCGCCTAAGGTGCAAGATTGGCCAGATAACAGACAGGGTGAGCTGCTTTCTGCAAGAGGAGCTTCTAGCTCCCAGCATCTACTCATAGTCAGTTTTAACTCTTGAACATTTTAGGTGGATTTAATGAAATATGATGTTGAACAGACAATAACAAGCGTCCTGACACTCAAGTGTGGTGTTATAAGCGTGGACCTTAATCATAAGTCTTTTATTTTGAAATGATTTCCTCCGTTTATTCCTTTATACTCATTCATGCAGTGCCAAATATAATTGAAAGAGGGGTTAAAATAGCACTTATATGATTATTATCAACTACAACTCTGGTCGCTTCCCCCAGTCTGAAGATAAAACACAGTATTTGTGTTCATTTAATGGAATATGGTGCTTTTACAAGCAAAAGCACACTTTTCACTGTATTGTATTTGTCTTCATTCAATGATTTAAAATGTTTGAGACCTTCCCCTAATCCAAACTTCAGTAACCCAGCAAAGGTTTTACACTTTCAGAGCTGCTAACCAGCGTCATTCGGAGTGCTGGAGCCAGGACTCTTGGGCCAAAAGATGGAGAACCAGCCTAGCTGGGTCACCAATCTATCGCAGTGGAAAAAAGTAGCTTTTTCCCCTTGCTTTTCATACAATGTCAGGACATTTTTGTCCCACAAGAATAGAAAAACAAACTGTGACATACACCCTCACACACAAATGACTCTCCTTCCTAACTGCTCTACACCGTGAAGTGTCCTACTCAAGATGACCTATTTTACTCTGTGCCATGCAAAAGCCTCTTTCACTCTTTCTCTTTCTGTCTCTCTCTCTCTCTCTCTCTCGTCCCAGTTTTTCATCATTAGGGAGGAAGAAACTCCCTGCTCCTGCTGAAATAGGGCGAGAGGCTATTTCAAACACCTCTGAGTGGTGGAACACACAGGCTGACACACCACACTGAGCCACTGTCACCCAAACTCCTTCGGCTACTTTTCTCACCGGCCCGTTTCAGACACATTTGAACGTTTCTGATTCAAACCGTGACCGTTCCTGCAGAAGAGCACTGATTCGGGATCAGTTTTTCGCAACAGACTGAGCGGGCTTTTGATAGAGTATGAGACACTCGCTGACTTTTGGGTGTTTCTCTCGGAAAGGCTGCTCCAGAATTGGTCAGTGTGAACAGGCTCTGACTTTAGATCGGAAGTCCTTCTCTTCCCTTTCCTTTCCTACATTGAAACACAGTTCTGTCAGTGGACTGCCAGTTTATCTATTACACCTCAGCTCGAGAAAGCAAGGTCAAGTATGTTCTCTTAGACTCCTGGCCAAAGATGACTGTGGCGTCACTGGAATAAACTCCTGATGATGGGACTGGGGTCTAAAGGGTTGAACTTGCATGATGATTCTTTCGGCTCTGGTTGGGCTTTCGGCTCTCTGTTGGGCTTTCACTGCTAAAGTAGCAGCAAGTAACTACTGTGAATATTCATTAAACAGAGTCACAGCAGGGGCTCCACAATCAACTACAAAAGACTCTGTGGCCCAAGAAAATTTGACCAATCTTTTTTTTTTCACTCTCCTAATGAGACTGTATAATTGATGTTTGGCTTTGTGGAAAGCTATGTTGAGTCATAGTGAGGTTAAGGCGAGGGACTAAGTGGTATTAGATTTGCTGTTTACTTCAATGGTCAAAAATGTCCCACACATTTTTAGTAGAGTCATCTGGAACTATTGGGACGTCACTATTTTTTCCATTGTTCTGACTTTGAGGGCACGTTTAAGGTGTTTTTATCAGCCATCCATCCATTATCTTAACTGCATATCCAAACCAGGTTCGCACGGACGAGCTGCAGCCTATCCCAGTGTTTGTTGGACTGAAGGTCCATCACAGAGACACAAAAATGTCCCATACCATTTTAGTTAACTTAAAATATTGGGGTATCACTATTTTTTCATAGACACACAAACAGACTCATACATCTTCACAACCTTGGGGCAATTAATAATTTCCAATCCACCTGATAGGAATGGAACTGGAGTACCACCTGGAGCACCCTGCCTGGGAATCAAACCCAGGACATTCTCCCTGTGAGACATGAGAATGCTCTTTCTTCTCACAGTGTAGACAAAACATACATCATTTTGCAAAGCGAGCAAAAATGAAATAGAGAGCCGTGAGATACTCTGAGAAGTACTCTCGCAGGTGCTGGTCGGCCCTTCGGTGAGAAAGAGTCTCAGCAGCAGTTGAGTGTGATTCGGGTGAAGGAAGCCGGTTTTAGGGGAGAATTAACGACTTCCAAAGCATGCAACAGAAAAATACAGACTCAATTAGAGCAAAAACACTAATTATAAAGTCCACAAAGCCACAGGACGCTAAATGGAAAGATGAAGTAATGGCTGAGCCTTATGCTGGACTTGATGTAGAAGGTCAAATAAATGATTCCCAATTAGGTCATAATATAAAACTTAATATAATCATGCATAAGGACATATAAATAATAAAGGGCAGCAGTGACCTGGAGATGACCATTATAATGCTGATGGATGGAGATGATGATATGAGACACCAAAATCTGATTTTTAACAGTATAGAACTCACTATTTAACAAGCAACAGGTCACCGATTTCCTTTTTATTGCATTATCTATGATTATTTTTTATTTTAATGCTGTTACGGAGCTCATTATAATAAACGGATGATGTATGAATATGTAGTCTTACTGTAAAGTGGTACCAGGTACCGTTAAATATGTGCTCCTGGTCTGACCCACCACCTGCGTCTAACTATAAAGCATTGTGCTGGAGCTCCATTGGCAGTTGCCGTGTGTATAAATAGCCTTTCAGTAAAAGGTTAGATTCCTGACAGTGTGCATTGAAAGACAGGGTGACCCAGATATCCCTACAAAAGTGGTACTCAGCTTTGAAGGGCAATCTGACGGGCGGACCCTGTTTATTCCATCCGTTCTTGCGCAAGCAAACGGACGGGCCTCCACTTGCGGATATCGAATTCAGAGCTCGATTCTGGACCGTGGCCACCAATTTGTCACGTAAAAAAATGGGTTTAAAATCATGTGAATTATTCAGACGCATGCAAGCGTGCAAAGTGAGAAAAGTGGTCTAAAGTTCCGAGACGCTTCTTCCTTCATACTTCGCTTGATTAGATGCTACAAAGTTAATTTCCAGAGACTTCCAGTCGCTATCAGTAGGGTGTTAAATCATCTCCAGTACAATGGAGTTGTGATTACTAGCGTGAACGGCTGCCTCCTGTAGATTTTTTCTTTGTTTTTGGGTTTTTTTTAATTTTGAGAGAGACTCTGACAGAAACGTCAAACAAATTGACAAAAAGGGGAAGATGACTAAGCTATAAATGCCAGAGAACAGGGAATGGGGACGCACTTTAATTATCGCAAAACTTTATAAGCTCGCAACAAAAGCCTAGCAGACGTGGGCTGATGTTTGATCACAACAAACACCAACCTAACGTTTTAATGCACTCTCCGCTGCACATCTTTCTCCAGATGAAGAAACTATAAATGCGGCGTGGCAAAACAATATGCTGGGTTTGAGTGCATAGCGGGTTTTAAAATCTCCTGCCACTTTTCTGAGAAGGCTTTTAAATATTTACCCCATACTCAACAGAGCAAAAAGCTGTGGCACTGTTTGCAAGTTTGGAAATGAGCTAACAATCCAAACACTCCACAGTTACGCCTCCCTGGCCAAATGGATAAAGTTCAGCCCGGGATGTGTCCGTGGACTTTCATTACTCAGAAGGTGTTAGACATTTGAATTAAACTAATATTGAGTATAACATAGCTGAGATCCCCTTAGCAAACCAAAAAACAGTCAATCATCACTGCAGGACGGTTTTCGCCATGAAGAAGTGTAAGTGTAGCCTTCCATTTGGGCAGTTATATCAAACCTTGGTCTAAAATAAGAAAACGTTTGACAAGAGGGCCATTTAATAACCGAGCTTTCAGAAATGTATTCTGAACTCCTACAACTTGAGTCATCTTTTCATTTTCTGTGTAATTCCTGCATTATAATCCCAAAACATTCTAGCGATTCTGTTTGCAACCGAACAATGAAATCCGAGAATTAAACCAATATTTCCCGAGATTAAATACAAGTACGGTTAATCTGCCGAATAAAAAGACAAATTTGTATATTTAATCGCCAAAAATGGTGGCCCAGCTCTGTCATGCACACATTTTTCCACCTGTAGGAAAACGGAATATGTTGTAGTATAATTCGCCCCACAATATCCTGATATATTTTAGTTTCTTTTTTGCATTATCCCTCTAAAATCTAGTTGTACTTTATATCTAACATATGCCATTGCACTCACACCTTTTAGTAGTTGACTAAAGTCAATAATTGTGCCACCCCTAGATTGTAACTACGAATTAAATTGTACTTTTTAGGGCACCTTAACAGTACTTCATGCTACACCAACATGGGCCCTATAAGAATGATAATAAATAAGGTTCTAGAGGTTGAGCACCTTCTCTAAAGAACCTTTAACCTCTAACCTTCTCTAACTACTTAGCTACCAGCCATTAGGATTTAAGGCTTGGGGTTTGTTCTCTTAAGTGAATACAACTGTAGTCTTCTATAGCAGTGACACCATAAGATCCCACATCACTTGAAAGACTTCAAACTCGACAGGGAAGTGAGGTGATTTGCTGTGAGAGAGAAATAATTAGCCGTTACGCACTGGGCAAACAAGACAGGTTGGAACATCCATCCATGTTACTGACAAGCTGAGACAAGAGCAACATAAGGCCATGAAGAATGATGGAGTGATGGTGTGTTTGGAGACACCATCACTGAGTGCCACTGAGTATTTTTAGCAAATTCATTGTTGTTCTGAATGTGGTTTGTTGGTGTTGTTGTTGTTGTTAAACCTGCAAATGGAGCAGGACATACCTTTCATGTAGAATTCATGGTATGGCCAGACCCTCACCTTCATACGAGGCAGTAATATGGGTCAAAAAGCGTGCCGTTTGATGGTGTGGATCTATAATTAACACTGCTTGCTGTGCAACTCTGCTGCAATGCAAACAGCTGCAGCCCCGCAGCCTAGTTAAGGTCCAGGCGCCTCTGATCTAAATTCAGTTTTGCCTTTCAAACTTAGCTTTACTGCCTCATTCTGTCAGTAAATGTTCATACGAAACTTTTTTTTTTGGGTCAAAGAATTGATGACAACGATAAAAAAAACCTGAAAACTGTCTCCTTGTGTATAATCTTTCCTGGTTGCTGGTAATTCTTCCCAGTGCAGTGGTGTGGGTGGAGCTTTCACACATTCCTGCATGGGTTTTGTGTTCAAAATAGCACGTTCAGTGTAGGACGGGGTAATAAGGTTTCAGACTTCAGGTCTCTCTGAAGTTCAGTTCCGATCAGGTACACCGGGGGGCTCCCTGATTGATGGTGTGGGAGTTTACCAGTTCATGGCGCTGGATGAGAGGAAAAATGAGGGTCAGGAAAGAACATTTCTTAAAAGCTGCACATGACAGAGGCTAGGAGCTACACACGGCTCAAGATCAAGATCCTGCTTGAATTTCACACTCTCAGAGTCTCTGTCAACGATACAAGTCTTGGTTTAACATCTGCTGGCAGGGGTCGAGCCTGCGGTGTGTGGCATCTTCAGCCTGCTAACCTAAGTAATGTCTCATAACGTGGAAATATCTGGAGGAGTGAAGGCATAAAGAAGTGGATGTCACCAACTGTAATGCACACTGGATTTTTCTCCAGTATATACTGCAAGGTACTCTTAATACCAGTTTCAGTGACCATTATGCCTGTAAGCCATTAGAGGTGCTGGGGGTCTCACCTCATTTTCTTATCCTTCCATTTGCAAGTTGGAATTGCTAAATGCTTCATTTATTATCTTATGAGATGCAGTCTATCATAAACACAGCCACACATTCCAGAAAAATCAGCATCCAAATTGGATAAATTACAACACCAGTGGGACATCTTCATCATTCGACCTGAAGTGTTGGAGTGTAACACGTTCAGATTTGAAGTATTCCGATATTGGTGATATCCTGCAACTACCCATTGGGTTCAAGAGCTTCCGTGTAGTCGAAATGATGTTTGATTTGAAAGACTAGAAGCCTTCAGATCATGGCAGTGCGATACAGACGTGGCAGATACAGACTGGTTTGAGAAGTGCTGCAGTTGTCCTTTAATGATACTGACTCAGGGCAGGAGCTGGGATCAGCAGTAATGCTGTGAAATGCTCTGACCTCTTTTCTGCCCACAGCTGTAAATGTGGGAGCACTCTAGGGCGGAAAGGCAGATGCAGTGTTGTTAATAAGAGGGTGCTTTGGAGAGCAAAGGAAGTGGAATCAATTCCAGTCTAGACAGCCCTCAACCCCAGTGTAGGTATTACCGATTTAGTCCAACAGCTCTCAGCCCGCTGACTGTTTCAACTAGTGGTGAACAATTTCAGCAGAGCGATAGCGCACGCCAATAAGCACCTGTATAATAGTAGAACCGTGTCTGATTCATGCATAAAACGGGATGTTACAGATGAAAAATAACATTTTATTATCCCTTCTCAATGTACAGATATGTTCCTTTATTTCCTTTCCTTTAGTTCCTTTATTTGTATATTTTTCTCAATAAATATTAATATAAATAAAATGTGCATGCAAAGCCTAATTTCTGGAGCTTCTTTGGAAAATGCTAATAATCATAGATAGTAACTTTTCAATGTACTTCAAAAGTAAAAGAACAGAAAACTCTTTGTTAAACTCGCCTTTTCACTTCCATTATAGGCATTTTGATTAATCACATAAACACAGTTACCATCTTTGGTTACTTATTGTACACTAAAGATGCAGCGAAGCCGTGATGCAGACAGAGTCAACATCCCTTCAACACACTATTACCTTCGGCCTCTGCAACCGGACCCTTTCTGTCATGCATTGCAGGCCCACTGCACCATTCTCTCTCACTGGGCAGCGTGGTTGGGGACTAGACCCGTAATCGGAAAGTTGTGAGTTCAAATCCCAGACCAGCAGGTTGTCATGAGCAAGCTACCATTCCCATCACTGCTCTCTGGGTGCTGAATGAGCCTGCCCCCTGCTGCATGGGGTGAAATGCAGAAGGTTGTGGTTCACTGTGTGCTGTGTTCACAATGACAAGTAGTCACTTTACTTTCGTGTGCACCAATCCATCTTACTGTATCTGATCGTCTCTCTGATACGCCGCTGCAATGCTGGATGCCACTGTTGTAGGTCATCCATTAATCTTTGCAAGTACAATTATCTCTCTGCCATAGTGCATCCCCTGAAGTGAGCTGACGAGCCCTGTTCAATGCTACACTATTCAATTAGCCCTGGCAGGTAGAGTAAGACAGGAGTGGGAGTGCTCTTGGTGAGTCAGTGCTGCTTTTTAATACTCAGGCAGGAGGGTCGAGGGGGGACAGAGAGAAATACACAACCCCACATCAGCTTTTACAGCGTACAGATCCGAACTCTACAGACATACAGTGCACCATACAGTATCCTCACATCAGACCACTGAGGAAGGATCGTACAAAAATCACCAGTGCACGTTTTTTTAAGCCATTTATCTCAGTGGTAGGAACCTTTCTAACAAAAACAACAATTAACACTCCAATAAACACCAGCAAACACTAAACAAAATGCTTCTAACAAGTAGTTGATAACTAGAGAACAGGTTAGAGATTTTAGGCAGCGGTGGTCTAGTGTTTAGGGACCGGGCCCCTAGACTGGGAGATCGTGGGCTTGAAGCCCTTACCAGTAGGTAGCCCTGAGGTACCTTTGAGCATGGTACCATCTCCATCACTGCTCCCTGTGCACTTTCAATAGCTGCCCCCTGCTGTGCAGTGATGGGGACGGAGCTCAAAGGTACCTCAGGGCAACCTACAGGTCCAGGACTTGGACCCGATTATGAGGCGTAGTCCCAAACCACTAGACCGCCACTTCCACGAGGACATTATATGGAGGTTCTTTAAACTTCCAAAGGCTGTTCAGTAATCCCACATACATACTATTACAGGGGTCATAATATAAACATAATATAATAACTCATATGATTTAATTGCATGCTTCTGTTATGGCTGGCATTTCCATTTAGCATTAAACTGCGGTTAAGTTTGAGTAGAGCTATACTGCATCATTATTTGTACTATAAGTTGTACTGTAAGTAAAGATTCTTAAAATCTTCCTCTAAAGGTTAAAGTGGGTTTATTCATCTTTTCTTTAGGCAATGCATTGGGTACAAAGCATGCCCCCCACTTTACATCTGCATAAATATCTAAAGTTACAAAAAACACTTGTTAAAGTAGCAAATAAAGAAATAACTCCAGATCATTCATAACTGTGAGTGATTTTGATCATTTATTGTGACTAATATAGAGAGTGTGATTCAGCACATGGGCGCAAACTGCCCTACATGGGGACACTTGAGACTAGTCAGAGTCTGATGCACTGTAAAGTATGACCTTTAAGGGGTGGTTAAGCAAAAAGATCACTTTTTACAACACAGCTGAGCAGCGATGAGGGGGCCAAGCAGCACAGCAGGGGAGAGTTACCATGGCAACCCGATCTGATCACGTTCCAATGTGCCTTTAAGCTCAGATGGCAAGTTTCATGTCAACTGACCAAAGACGAGGTGTAACTGAAATGTGCAGCTGTTTCCAGTTGGTCAGGTTAGTAGCCGAATTCTTTCGGCTGATCCCATTTAAGGGTCGCCACAGCGGACCATCCGTTTCCATTTCTTCCTGTCCTCTGCATCTTCTTCCTTCAAACCGATCACCTGCATGTCCTCTCTCACCACATCCATAAACCTCCTTCCATCATTTTTCTTCTCTGCTTTCCTGGCAGCTCCGTTCTCAGCATCTTTCTCTCATCCTCGTCTCTCCTCTGGACATGTCCATACCAACGCAACCTTGCTTCTCTAATTTGTCCCCAAGACGTCTAACCTGAGCTGTCCCTCTAATATACTCATTTCTAATCCTGCCCATCTTCATCACACCCAACAAAAATCTCAGCATCTTTAACTCTGACACCTCCAGCTCTGCCGCTTGTCTTCTCATCACCACCCACGTTTTGGAGACAATGTGGGTGGTGGTGGCCTAGTGGTAGGATACTTGTGTATGGACCAAGAGGTTGCAGGTTTGAATCCCACCTCCAATACTACCATCACTGGGTTCCTGAGCAAAACCCTTAACCCCAAGTTGCTCCAGGGGGACTGTCCCTGTAATCAGGAGCTGTAAGTCGCTCTGGATAAGAGCATCTGCTAAATGCCATAAATGCAAATGTAAATCAGCACCGCCATCTCCATTCCATATAGCACAGCTGGTCTCACTACCATCCTGTAAACCTTCCCCTTCACTCTTGTTGGTACCCATCTGTCACAGATCACAACTCATTTCCACCAATCCCAACCTGCCAGCACAGAATCTCTCAATGGTCAAAGAACTTTTTGTGCTGAAATTAAAATTTCAGAATTTCCACCCAATTTCAACTGGCCTTGACAGACGAATTTTTGGTTAAAAAGCAAAAAGCTGTCTATAAATGTATAAAAATAAATAAAAGCCTACATAAAACTGTAAAAAAACGAAACTTTCAAGCAGTTTTTTTCTATCCCATAGGGACAGGACCAATCCTGGAATAGATTCCTCAGTGTTCATGAAGTTCTAGATCAGCACCCTTATGCCTGAGGTGGTGTGTAAACAAATCCTTTTTTCCAAATATTTTAATTTTAAGAATTCTACTCAGGCCAGTGAAGCAGAGAACAGAGTGTGCTTCTAACAAATCGAATCCCTTCCAAGTTTTTCGTACTTGATGAAATCAATCACATCAGCCTAATGCACCCACTTGGCTGCAAATCCAGCCTGCTTAATAGAAGTTGAGTCATCGCCAAGCCCTCAAACTCTCGGGCTACAAATAAAATGCTTGAACATGTCCGGCCATTGACTAAAAAAAAAAAAAAACCTTCCAAAAATACAGTCATGCCTGAGTCGTCCCCTTCATTAGTTTAATGGCCCTAAAAGTTTCAGCCAACTTTGCCAGGCTCCTTCTAAAGCTTTGGAAAGATGTGTAAAAGAGCGGGGTGGATGACCAGGCTTGAGAAGATGAAGATCAAATGGCTAAAATGATGATGATGATGTGCATTTATTTACTCTTTAAATGGCAACTTGGAGTAAAATACAGACTATGAAAGACCCAAACCATCATTTTATCTTTTATAAACACTACCAAAGTCTCAAAAACACCCCAATCCAATCCGTACAACAAATATATTGAAATAAAGCTGGAGAAACAGCCTGTGTGGATTCGCTGTTTTTTTATTTCACTAAAACCAACACATTTGCATATCTGTCTACTCAGCTCACAGCAGTGTTTTGGTCTGGAGTGCTTTTTAAATGGCACAATACAGAGCAGCAAATGAGAAAAGAATATATCCATATATTAGTCTTAAACCCGCAGGAACATGCTGTTTAGTTCAAAGCAATAAAGTGCGTTTGGAAAATGGTGACAGAATCATGACTGAACGGGTATAAATGGACTTTGCGATCTTTCAGGCAAAACATTCGTCTCATTGTTTTTTCCTTTGTATGTTGCACGTTAGACTCCCTTCAATGACGAGCAGGCTATAAAGCACTCTCACACACTCGTTTTCTGAGCCGCTTGTCCTGATTAGGGTGAGTGGTGCTGCAGCGCATCCCGGCTCCCACAGGGCGAAAGGTGCTGACGCCCCCCGGACAGGTCGCCAATCCATTGCAGTGCAGACACACAGACAAACACACTCACACCAAGGGGACAACTTAGCATCTCCAGTGCACCTGACGGTGGGAGGAAACCGGAGCTCCCGGCGCAAACACACACAGACACGGGGAGAACACGTCCACTCGACCGTCCACTCGGACCGTCCCGTACCAACTCAGGATCTTCTTGCTGTGAGACAACAGCGCTGCCCACTGCTGCCCCAGAACTTAAAGCATGTCTCTTAATATCTCCACCTTCCATGAACGGAAAGGAGAGGAGCAGTGATTAGACTGTATTTGATCAGAGGACTATTCTCAGTGTTTGTTGAGGGTTTAAACAGTCATGATTGCTATCACACCTCCACCACGTTCTGAACTACTGCTTTGAGTGCGGACCGACATTCAGATCATATCTCAGTGTCTTGGGTCATCTCGGACAGGGTAGAGCGGGACTTTTAAATGTTAAATTAATAAATCGTTCGAGTTCAAAGCCTGAGATCAAAAAGAAAGTCGAGGATTAATAGAACAAAGAGAAATATTGAATATTTTGCACTTTTTTAGGGTGAACTTAAGGTGTGGGCAGTTTTAAATTAGGCACACACACACACACACACACACATGCCAAGGGTCAATTTAACATCTCCAATCCATCTGACATGTACGTCTTCGGACTCTGCAGAGCAGAGCTCCCGGCAGAAACCCAAACACCCTGGGTGATTATCACACTTAGCTACAAAAATGTCATTTGCATGTGCTCTATAATTGGCAAAGTGATGTTTTTTATCAGTGTTTCTGTCCGAATAGTGCATTAACGTGGTATTATTTATCACAGTGATAACAACACTTTGTCATCATGTTTACTCCTAATGTATCATTGCGAGAACCAAATCAGAAGAACTTGATGCTCATGCTCCACTCTGCACCTATTTAACAGACTCGAAATAATCCAGACTGTTAGCTCGGTAGGAGCGTGAGCTGGTAGTGTCTGAAGACAACAGTGATCTTCAATGTCTGATGATTTTCAGAGCCCAAAAATGTTGCTCCAATCACTGCCATGTCATTCAAAGCCCATGAATACGGGTGTAGCAGTAGGTGCTTTTCTGTGGATGGGGTGGTGAATAAGGCCCCCGATGGTGTTGGATTGGAATGGATAGTCCCTGTTGTGTGCAGCTGTTTGCGCTCTTGGCTGTGGATCAGTCAGTGTGTGAATTATAAAGCTCAGTAATTACAGGCTCGGATGCACCATGGCTCTTTTTCTTCTCAGACAGCGAGCTCTCCAGTCTCTTTCTGCTGGATTCAAGCACACCATGCACGCGCAAACATACACATAAAAAATGAAAACAGTAACATTCTGCTGCATTACAGCGTTTGAGTTGTATTTATTAAATTAATCCTGAAGCAAACGGTCTATAATTATATTTACATATATAAATATAATGTGTGTGTGTGTGTGTGTGTGTGTGTGTGTGTGTGTGAATACTGTCTATAACACAAAGAGAGTTTGTAGAATTCTAACCATCTGTATTTGGTAGAACCACCGTTATTCTTCAGCACAGCCTGAACTCTCTTAGGCAAGCTTTCTTGTCATTTCTTTGAGTCGTCTTCAGGAATGATTCTTCAAGCTTCTTGAAGGACGTTCTAGAGCTCTTCTTTGGACTTTGGCTGCATTTAGTTCTGTTCTTGGTCACTGCATTTTGTTGATTGATGAAAATAAATGATGAACGCTTCCATTTCTGAAAGCGTTCTTTGTTAACAGCATTTTTTCACACCTGCCTAAAACTTTTGCACAGTACTGTGTATAAATAAACAGAAACAAAAATGGGCAGAAAGATGTGTTCACTCTAGGAATTGTGCATTTTTATTATACTTTGAAAAGTGTTCCTCAAACGTTTGCTCAAGATGCCAGAGCGATATGTCTTCATTCATTCTGAATTCCTCTTCAAGGCAACATCACTTTAATAGACCAAAAACGAGAGGACATCACCATTAAATATACACTCTGCTTCTTGCTGGGGTACACGTTCTGAGCTGTCTACACCTTTATTAATTCAGTCTGTCTACAAGCTATCTGAGATCCAGCGACGCTTTTCCAGGACACCCATAAAATCCTGCCCATCCCACAAGGTCATTTCAGCCCAGCATAGCAGGTTATATTTTTATTTCAAAATGTAATGAAGGGACCTGCAGAGTGCTGTAACTTTTTTTGCCCTTTGGCTTCTATTCTAAATGATATTAGATTGAAGATCCTTTGTTCTTCACGTACACAGTTTTTAGTGGTAGTTTAGGTACAGATGAATGTGACAAAGTCATGACACAAGACTTATTCTGGGCTGCATGTGTTTGTATTAATGGTCAATGGTTGATTGCAGACCGTAGAACGCACTGTCACTTCTATTTCATCACCTAAAGAGCTATAAAACACAATAAAAAACATTGATCTCCCTTGCATTTCCATACCACAGGGATCCATAAGCTACCTGCTGTTTGTACTGAGTGCATTTGGCAAGGAACGCCAATCCTGGGTGAAGTATTTATCAGGGAAATACACTAACAAACACATGTCACACATATTCTATGAATTAAAGGTCCTGTCTGTAAGACTGCAAATATAGTCTTAACGCCTAAAGCTTAAAAAGAGACTTGGAAATAAAGATATATCAATTAACTATGACTGTTTTTTTTGTGAATAAAACCACACCAATTTCAAAAGTGGACCCTATGTTGGATGTGGGTATTGAACCTTATTCTAGACAGTAAGGGGGAAAAGGGTGTGGGAGGAGTGTGTGTGGCCATACACAATGCTGGTGCAACCAGTGGTGTAGAAGTCTGTGACGGAAGGAAGGGAGACGCCAGCATCTTTGCAGCTGTCCTTACTTTCCACTGTATGGTTTTACAATCTGGTGTAATTCCCAAACCAGGCAACAATGCAGCTGCTCAGGATGCTCTCTACAGTTCAGAAACGTGGTGAGGATGGGGGGAGGTAAGCTCTCCTTGGACGTAGAGACTCTTCTGGGCTTTCTTGGCAATGAAGGGCCCATGTGAGGTTCTCTGGAGCTTTAGAAGATCTCCACAAAAAAGACATTGAGGATGAGAGTGATCACAACATGCTCTCCTGAAGTCAACAAAAAGTCTCTTCCCTGTCAAGAGACAGGATGTTGGTTCTGGAACAATGTGAGTGGATGTAACTTCTGTCTTACTTGGTAATCAGACCCCTACATTCATGTAATTAGAAAACGTCGTAATGTTGTTTAAGGTGGCAACATTGGCTGATCAACAGCAGGACTGAGGAACTGGCCAAACAGCCCTGGGAGGCAAGGTGGTGTCAGAAATGCCCCAATCCTGACTGACTGAGGACTACACGTCAGGACGTCTATGATTCAGTTTCAAAAGGAGGTAAACAGTTTCTCTATCAAATGCTGAGAAATGATGAGCTGATTGCTAAACTGAAGTCAATAAATTCCATTGTCACATAAGTGTCCTGGAATCTAGATGGGTGAGAACCCAGTAAGTTTGGTGGCAATGGACATAAACAATAAGATCTTTATGTGCTTCATGCCAAGCCTCTCTAAGCACTTCATGAAGAAGACAGGACAGTAATTACAGAGGCAGGACACCAAGGACGTCTTGGCTACAGCAGGATGGTGCTTTCTTTGAAAAGTATTGGGATGAAAGCACTGCTCAAGAGATCTTCAGGATGACTATAAGAACATCCTCCAGCTGATCTGCAGGTCATATTGTCAGGTCCGGATATCCTTCAGAGGTTTAACTTCGAGTTGAGTTCACCTCATATTATTCGTGGTCAAGCAGAGCACCTGGTTTATGGGTTCCTCTTTGCTGTTGTGCCTTCCTGTGCTACAAAAACTGTCCGCAGAAGTTATTCAGCACATCCGGAAGTGAGGCAGGTGGAGATGTCCTCTAGTTAATAATGCCCTGCCATGTGTCCCCAGTGTCCTGGCTGGACTAAGTGTGTATCCCGATCTGACGGACTGGGAAAGACTGACCCTCGTTCTCATGGCTCCTTTGTAACCTGACATGAAGGCAATGTCTCAGGCACTCATCACCACATTGCTCTGTTTATGTCTGTTCTCACACAATGAACAGTAAAGCAGGTGACATAAATAGCTTTGTTGACAAAAAACAGGGCAAATAAAACATGACCTGCTGATGCCCACAGTAAAAATGCAATGATATGGCCAGATGGTCCAAATACAGGACCCAGCCAACAGGTCCCTCCAGCATTGTGCTGAGGGCTGGGGTACAATCCAATGTTAACAGAATGGAGCTGGAGCAGATTCTGCCAAGGCCATATGCTCCGCCCTGCAGCAAAGAGCCATGGGGCGCTGGGACCAAGCATGCTGTCTGTGGTTACACTGCGGTTATTCATAGACCTACACATCCTATGGTACCATTCTGAGGAGAGAATGGTCTTTACTCTTTATCACTAATCTGGAACCTAGTGTTAAGCTATTTTTGGACAGGCAGTCAAACTGATCTAGGATCAGGCTTAGAGTAACAGTCTGGTAAACAATCAAATTCACAGCATGAGACTTACTATGAGCTATAAAAATGAACAAAACTACAAGCTGCCATTTCAGACAACAGAAAGTCTGGAGAGGACTGATCCTGGATCAGGTCACTTTCATTCCTCTCCTCTCTAGAGCATATCTCCATCTCTCCAGGTTCTCCTCAAGCTGCTCCCTAATCTCACTGCAGATCACAATATCATCAGCAAACATCATCGTCTACGGGGACTCCTGTCTAACCTTGTCCATCAACCTGTCCATTACCATGGCACACAAGAACGGGCTCAGATCCTTGAAGCATTCCAATCTCTACTTTAAATATATTAATCACTCCTACTGCAGACATCACCACTGTCACACTGCCCTCATTCATATCCTGAACTACTCTCACATACTTCTCTGCCACACCTGACTTCCTCATACTAAACCACGACTACTCTCTAGGCACCCTCCAAGTCCACAAAGGCACAATGCAACTCTTTCTGATCTTCTCTGTACTTCTCCATCAACACCCTCAGAGCAAAAATTGCATCTGTGGTCTTTCTCAGCATAAAACCATACTGCTGTTCAATAATCATCACCTCTTTTCTTAACCTGCTTCCACTGATCTTTCCCATAACTTCATGCTGTGACTGATCAACTTTATCCCTCTATAATTACCTCTCTCCATCTCTCTCTTGTTCTTTTCATTCATCAGCTCCTCAAAGTACTTCCATCTGCTCAACACACTCTGTTCACTTGTTAGTACATTTCCATTTCTATCCTTAATCGCCCTGACCTGCTGCAAATCTTTCCCAGCTCTGTTTCTCCATCTAGCCAATCAGTCCTTTTCTCCCTCCTTACTGACCAACCTCTCATATAATCACCATACACCTTATCTTTATTCTTCACCACTGCTTTCTTTGCCCTGCGCTTCATGTCCTTGTGTTTCTGTACTGGTGGTGGTCGTTGTTAACCCTGGCCTCAACCGATCCGGTATGGAAAACTCTCGTTGTCCACATATTGATTTGGCAAAGGTTTTACACCGGATGCCCTGCCTGATGTAACCCTCCCCATTTAAAAAAAGTAAAAAAAAAGCATATGCATTTCCCTGCCTCATCTTTCACACTTCAAGATAAGAGAAGGTCATTTGAAGAACACAAGCCACACCCACACACAGGCAGAACTACCAGCAGGCTGTGATAAGCTCTTATGTCAACATGTAGCCGTGTGTGTGTGTGGTGCGGTGACGTCACGTTTCATGTGACAATAAAATCTAAAAGTCAGACCAAAACATGGTGGTTTAAGACAGGGAGAATGCTCACCAGCCTCATCCATAAAGGCACGTACAAAGCCATTTTTCTAAAGTGTGTTAAAACCTCAGCTAAATGTCAAAATCTGTGACGTTTCCCTGGTTTACACTACACGCCTGAATTTCCATGACCTTTAATGAACAGAAAAATGTCTGCTAAGCAGATACTGCGTTAAGGTTATCAATTTTGCATCTTTAAGCCAACTATTTGTTCTTAAACAGGAACAAAATGAATGAATTTATACAATGTTACACTGAACTTAACTCCAAAGTATGAAATGCTTGGGATTGTCCTCAAAACAAGCGCTGATAAAACGTCTCTTAACAAAAAACAGGACAGTAAAACTACAATTCAGAAAAGCCCATCTATCATTAAAGCTCACCCAAAACCCTGATGCACATGTTCATGCACATGACAGCTGCAATTTATTGGAAAATTGTTATGTAAAAGATGCATTTGGAAATATACATAAGACTTTATCTGCATAGAATTTGCCTGCATTTACACAGTGTTAAAACAAAATTTCTAGCCTAATCTATCTACACTATTTGATTTAAAAATAGTATAAATGTTTATTTCACTGTGAGAATCTCCAGAGAAAGGATTTTATAGAGCAGGTTATTGAAACATTGTTGTTTAATCAAGAAAACACTTTAATCAAGAAAGCACTCTGTATTATATTCTTATAAATATCTAAAAAATAATCTTCAGACATTTGTTATGAAATAATCTGATATGCGGCAGCCGTGGACTAGAAGTTTGGGACTAGGCCTCAGGATCGGAAGGTCGGTAGGTTGCTCTGAGGTGCCCTTGAGCAAGGTACCGTCCCCATCACTGCTCCTCGACACAACAAATTAAAATGTGAGCAATGCAAGTGGACGAGAAGCAAAAGTGTTTGGTTCTGAATGTAGAAAAAGGTAGATTATCAGAAAAAGATTTTTAATTTAATTTAAGGGGCAGTGGTGTCCTAGCGGTTAGGGCGTTGGCCGCATGATCAGAGGATCGGGGGTTCGAACCCCTTCCCAGTAGGTTGGCCTGAGGTACCCTTGAGCAAGGTGCGGTCCCCGTCACGCTCCTCCCTGCGATGGGCTGGTGACCTATCCAGGGTGTGTCCCCCGTCCTTCACCCTGCGTGAGCTGGGATGGACTCCAGCACCCCCGCTTGGGACAAGCGGCAGAAAATGACTGACTGACTGATTTTTAATTTAATAATTTGGCCTTTAGTGAGAAAACATGCTCAGTATGTAAAAATGCTGACATTAAAGTCAGAAGAACATCAATAAACAGTAGATTCTACAGGAAGTTAACTTTTCAATGAAACCACGTGAAAATAACTACATTTTGGGTGGAGGTGGTCTAGTGGTGGATACTTGCCTATGGACCTCTGGCTCAAGAGGTCCCAGGTTCAAATCCCACCTCCAGCACTACCATCACTGGGTCCTTGAGCAAGACCCTTAACCCTGAGTGTCTCCAGGGGGACTGTCCCTGTAATCAGGACGTGGAAGTCGCTCTGGATAAGAGCATCTGCTAAATGCCGTAAATGTAAATGTACATTTTGGAGAACATAGAGCGGACATATGGTAAGTAAACACTCTGAATCACATACTACAAGTTCAAGCATGTATGTGTGGATCACTTGGTTGCGGTGGTGCGACTTTAATATCTGGCCCCACCTTACAAAAATAAACTGCGCCCAACTACAGAGTCACACAACAAAAGTTTACATACCAGCGACAGATATAGGTCAACTTATCGCTCGCTACTCTCCATCAAGGCTTAAATGTGGTTCAATCGCCCGTGTTATCCCTAAATGACCCAAATTAACAGTCGAGTGAATGTAGGCCATCAGTTACACAGTACACAGTGGCGGTGCAAAACTACAATAAATTCAGCCTTTCATATCTGTGCTCTGCTTAAAACGACACTTATAGTAGCCAAAAGAAATAAAAGTGTGTGCTGCTTTGGAAAAAAAAAAAAGGTATGGCCAAGAAGGATGCAAAAAATCCACTCTGATAAAATTTGTAAGCTTTTTAACGTCCTATCTGCTCAGAGAAACAGAGTAAACCGAAAGACGTTTAGAACAATTCAGCTTTTCAACTGACCGTGCACACACTGATCAATTCACTGTCCGTTTAGAAATGTATCTGGTCAGGTCACGTTTGGACACCTCTGGACATCGATAGAGAGGATTTGTGTTAAATCCACTCTTACTGCTCAATTCAAAACATGCAGGAAACCTAAAAAAATAAACGTCCTTTCTTTTTGCACCACTGCTGTTCCTCCTCCTATGGATGACTTTCGTCTGTTGTTTTGCTACCGTTGCTGATTAGTGGTTGTGAAATTGTCATAAACCCACCGCCCTTGGGTTTGTTTGCTTTTCAATATGTCAAAATTGACTATAAATTTAAAAGAAATCTGGCATTAAATGAACAAAACATTCCGCTTGAGCAGGAGTGACCCGTTATTTGCGCGTGATTGGATGTATTATCAGGTCAAAACACTGATCTGTGCCTCTCCTTAATTCCAGAAATGGGCCGCTGCCTCTGACAGCAAAGCAGGCAAAAGTTGTGGTGAATGTATTCTTCTTCTTCTACTCTTTCTCTCGGCTGCTCAGATTAGAGGGCACTATTAGAGGTCCTATGCATCTTCCTCTTTCCACTTGGATGTTCTCTCTCACCACATTCATAAACCTCCTCTTTGTCTTCCTTCTTCTCCTTTTTCCTGACAGCTCCATCCTCAACATCCTTCTCCCGATATACTCCTCATGTCTCTGCTGCACATGTCCGAACCAGCTGTGGAGCTGATCGACACTGCAAACAGTGTGTCAAGGTTGGGTTCTCAGGTTTTCATCGCGATTGCAAACTAAATTTAAATGAATCTTATTTTGCCAACCGTCCCTTCCTTTGTGGGAAAGTTATTCCTGATAGCTCAGCTCACCATTCCTGCTACACACAACCCGCTCACTGCCTGTTTATTTACTGGCTCGGGACTCAACCAGGATTTAAAGAGATACGGCAGTCTCGCTAATGAAGATCAATGCGAGCCATGCAGGCAAAGATCTGCACAAGATGTCTAAGTGCAACATGCTCCCTCTTGCAGCAAAGGGATGAACAGTTCTCTCAGGTCTTACCTTGTGTCTGCACTTGAGCACGACTCCATATGCTCCTGCATGGGATGGAGAGAGAGAGAGTGAGAGAGAGAGAGAGAAGAGGAAAACGGTAAACAAGTTGTTAAGCTCAGTCTGTTAGTTCAGTGCTCATTGTTTGCAGACACTAGCTCGTTAAATCACCTGTGAAACCTTCATCATTTTTGCCGGGGGCGTCGTTTCCTTTCAGGGGCAAAATAAATGCCTTTAGAATTAATGAAGACCATAAATTATCTCATCTCCCCACACTGCTGATATGCTGTTTAACATTCAAAAGCAGACAAGGTAAGATATTTCATCGCAAGGCTAATCATTTCCCGACTTCCAAATTCAGACTTCCAAACACGGCCTGTGAAAAGGACATCAGCCATGAAAATGTGCCGTCAGTAGGAAGCAACTGTTAGGTGATAAAACATTTCAACCACAACGAGTAAGGCTTTGGTCCCCACGACGAGCTGAATACATCAAGTATGCACACACCTATAAAGGGGCAAAAAGCTAGTTTTGGCTCTGAAGAGGAAATCGACTGATTGATCCCCGAGTGAGAACGTCGAGTTCATTTGCTTGGTGTCACTGCTGCGCGAGTGAATGTGCCATTCAGGGTAACAAGTGAAGAAGCTCTCCGGGGAACCTGCTTAAGGATACCGACCCTGCATTCGCTGCACTGTGTGGATCCAAACAGAGGTGAGTCAAACGGGTAGGTGCTGGTTTTAATTGATTTTTTTCCTATTATGGGTGTCATAAACACTGCATATGGTGTTCATACATCCATATGGAACTGCGATGATGAAGAGTGAGTGCGAATGTGTACATGACAGTCCAGACTTGTATTTGTGTGTAAGTGGGGCACAGTAGGCACTGGTTGAGTTTGGCAGGCGAGATGCTATCGGCGTTATCTGTGGCACAAATCGAAACTCCCCGAGGAGCTGAGAGTACTGAGAGCTCCTCAGGAACACATCCAGTAAAGATCAGCGCTGGCGCACACACACACACACACACACACACACACACACACACACACACACACACACACACACACAAGGAAAGAGATAACCTGCAAATTGAATTCATCAAAGCCGGGTCAAACCCAACACACAGGGCAAAACTGGGAGAATGAATAGCACTGGAATGAGGACACACCAGACAAAGACAAGCCACAAGTGGCTCAAACAAACAGTTACCCTCACGTTACAGTTAAAGGTATTCTTCTTCTTATAATTTAAATGAATAAATAAAGACATAAAAAACAGCGTCCAAGATTCTTTGGACACTTTCTGCTTTCATTCATGTGGATGTAACAAGCGGTGGAGTAGAGTTTAGGGACTAGGTCCTAGGATTGGAAGGTCATGGGTTCAAATCCCAGACCTGCAGGTTGCCCTGAAGTAACCTTGAGCAAGGTACCGTCCCCATCACCGCTCATGCACATCACCGACTACAGTGAACATACAGCCTGCCATTTTGGAGCGTCACAATTTGGCCCTTGCCTATTTCTCCTGCACACCTTCCAACTTCAAGAACAAGCACTTGCAGGGTGATAAGACAGCTTCCATGTCCTCACACTTCCATGTGCTTGCTGGGATATCCATGCACCGTGAAGTTACTTTGTTACACTTTCTAAATTTCTTATTTTGTAGCTTTTCTAAGTGGTGAAATAAATTCTAGAATTTGTATCTAAATGGCTTAGATTAGTCTTCCATTTCATGGCTTGCCTTCAGATTCGCAGTCTGACCAATGGAACTGGAGTTTAGGGCGATATTTTAATTTATAGCATGCTGTGAGATAAACAGTGACATGCAAATCGAGTGAGTGCTGTTTTTCTTGGAATCAGCTCCATTGATATTCTCACTCCGACCAGTATGGCAAAATTCTCTTCCACTGCATGGTACGGTGTTGACCCAAATCCTAACCCCTAGGTGGTCCTTACCACTTAGAAGTAGCCATGAAATGATTCATTTTATTGACTGCTAAAGCTTTTTCTGGCCATCATTTTTTAATATGTGCCGGAACATATCTGCCCCAGGACCAAGCCATCCGTCATATTTTCACTTCCAGATTTGAGCTCAAAAAGTGAACTAAACTGAAGAGAACCAAACTCCTGGGAGGAGTTGGCTGCAAAGTATGCAGTCAAAGCTTAGATCCTTGCAGCATTTCAGATTTCGCATCAGTTCTCTGCTGAAAAACATGTTTTTAGGTGAAACTGGACAGGCTTGGGAAATGACTGAAGTAAACAGTTGTTTTCACGTAGAGCAGACTGTGCGACAACATCCCGCAATCAATCATCAGGAATTAATAGAAACTTAATAGAAACTTAATAGAAACTCCCCTCTTTGAACCGCCACCTTATCGTGGTGGTGGAGGGGTTTGCGTGTCCCAATGATCCTGGGGGCTATGTTGTCCGGGGCTTTATGCCCCTGGTAGGGGCACCCAAGGCAAACAGGTCCTAGGTGAGGGAAGAGACAAAGAGCGGTTCAGAGGACCTCTGATGATGCATAAAAACCTTGGAAGACGTTCTCCCTCGCCCGGACGTGGGTCACCGGGGCCTCCCTCTGGAGCCAGGCCTGGAGGTGGGGCCCGCTGGCGAGCGCCTGGTGGTCGGGCCTTCACCCATGGGGCCCGGCCGGGCTTAGCCCGAAGAGGCAACGTGGGTCCCCCTTCCCATGGGCTCACCACCTGTGGGAGGAGCCAAAGAGGTCGGGTGCATTGTGAGCTGGGCGGTGGCCGAAAACGGGGGCCTTGGCGGTCCGATCCTCGGCTGCAGAAGCTGGCTCTAGGGACGTGGAATGTCACCTCTCTGGTGGGGAAGGAGCCTGAGCTAGTGCGCGAGGTTGAGCAGTTCCAGCTAGATATAGTTGGACTCACCTCGACGCACAGCTTGGACTCTGGAACCAGTCTCCTTGAGAGGGGCTGGACTCTTTTCCACTCTGGAGTTGCCACCGGTGAGAGGCGCCGAGCAGGTGTGGGCATACTTATTGCCCCACGGCTTGGCGCCAGTACATTGGGGTTTACCCCTGTAGATGAGAGGGTGGCGGCCCTCCGCCTTCGGGTCGGGGGCCGGGTCCTTAGTGTTGTCTGCGCTTATGCGCCAAACAGCATTCTGGACTACCCACCCTTTCTGGGGTCTCTGGAGGGGGCGCTAGAGAGCGTCCCTCCTGGTGACTCTATCGTTCTGCTGGGGGACTTCAATGCTCACGTGGGTAATGACAGTGACACCTGGAAGGGCGTAATTGGGAGGAATGGCCCCCCCGATCTGAACCAGAGCGGTGTTTGGTTATTGGACTTTTGTGCTCGTCACGGATTGTCCATAACGAACACCATGTTCAGGCATAAGGATGTCCACATGTGCACCTGGCACCAGGACACCCTAGGCCGCAGTTCAATGATCGACTTTGTGGTCGTGTCATCGGACTTGCGGCCCCATGTCTTGGACACTCGGGTAAAGAGAGGGGCGGAGCTGTCAACCGACCATCACCTGGTGGTGAGTTGGCTTCGTTGGTGGGGGAGGATGCCGGTCAGACCTGGTAGGCCCAAACGTATCGTGAGGGTCTGCTGGGAACGTCTGGCAGAGTCCCCTGTCAGGACAAGCTTCAACTCCCACCTCCGTCAAAGCTTTAACCACGTCCCGGGGGAGGTGGGGGATATTGAGTCTGAATGGACCTTGTTCCGCACCTCCATTGTCAAGGCGGCTGACCGGAGCTGTGGCCGGGAGGTGGTCGGTGCCTGTCGCGGTGGCAACCCTAGAACCCGTTGGTGGACACCAGCGGTGAGGGATGCCATCAAGCTGAAGATGGACTCCTACCGGGCCTTTTTGACCAGTGGGGCTCCGGAGGCAGCTGATAGGTACCGACAGGCCAAGCGGAATGCGGCTCTGGTGGTTGCTGAGGCAAAAACTCGGGCATGGGAGGAGTTTGGAGAGGCCATGGAGAAGGACTTCCAGACGGCTTCGAGGAAATTCTGGTCCACCATCCGGCGTCTCAGGAGGGGAAAGCAGTGCACGGTCAACGCAGTGTATAGTGGGGATGGTGCGCTGCTGACCTCGACTCGGGACGTTGTGGGTCGGTGGGGGGAGTACTTCGAAGACCTCCTTAATTCCACCAACATGCCTTCCGAGGAGGAAGCAGAGCCTGGGGATATCGAGGTGGACTCTTCCATCTCTGGGGTCGAGGTTGCCAAGGTGGTCAAAAAGCTCCTTGGTGGCAGGGCTCCGGGAGTGGATGAGATCCGCCCAGAGTTCCTCAAGGCTCTGGATGTTGTAGGACTGTCATGGCTGACACGCCTCTGCAACATCGCATGGACATCGGGGACGGTGCCTCTGGATTGGCAAACCGGGGTGGTGGTCCCCCTCTTTAAGAAAGGGGACCGGAGGGTGTGTTCCAATTATCGAGGGATCACACTTCTCAGCCTCCCGGGGAAAGTCTATTCAGGGGTCCTGGAAAGGAGGGTCCGTCGGATAGTCGAACCTCAGATCCAGGAGGAGCAATGTGGTTTTCGTCCAGGTCGCGGAACAGTGGACCAGCTCTACACCCTTAGCAGGGTCCTGGAGGGTGCATGGGAGTTTGCCCAACCAGTTTACATGTGCTTTGTGGACTTGGAGAAGGCATTCGACCGTGTCCCTCGGGGGCTCCTGTGGGGGGTACTCCGGGAGTATGGGGTATCGGATTCCCTGTTAAGGGCTGTCCGGTCCCTGTACAACCGGTGTCAGAGCTTGGTCCGCATTGCCGGCAGTAAGTCGGACCTGTTCCCAGTGAGGGTTGGACTCCGCCAGGGCTGCCCTTTGTCACCGATCCTGTTCATAACTTTTATGGACAGGATTTCTAGGCGCAGCCAGGGCGTTGAGGGGGTCCGGTTTGGTGGGCTCAGGATTGGGTCTCTGCTTTTTGCAGATGACGTTGTCCTGTTGGCCTCATCATGCCGTGACCTTCAGCACTCTCTGGATCGGTTCGCAGCCGAGTGTGAAGCGGCTGGGATGAGAATCAGCACCTCTAAATCTGAGGCCATGGTCCTCAGTCGGAAAAGGGTGGAATGCCCTCTCAGGATTGGGAGTGAGACCTTGCCCCAAGTGGAGGAGTTTAAGTATCTTGGGATCTTGTTCACGAGTGAGGGTAAAATGGAGCGGGAGATCGACAGGCGGATCGGGGCAGCTTCTGCAGTAATGCGGGCTCTGCATCGGTCCGTCATGGTGAAGAAGGAGCTGAGCCAGAAGGCAAAGCTCTCAATTTACCAGTCGATCTACGTTCCCACCCTCACCTATGGTCACGAGCTGTGGGTAGTGACCGAAAGAACGAGATCGCGAATACAAGCGGCCGAAATGAGTTTCCTCCGCAGGGTGTCTGGACTCTCCCTTAGAGATAGGGTGAGAAGCTCAGCCATCCGGGAGGGGCTCAAAGTAGAGCCGCTGCTCCTCCGCATCGAGAGGAGTCAGATGAGGTGGCTCGGGCATCTGATTAGGATGCCCCCTGGACGCCTCCCTGGTGAGGTGTTCCGGGCACGTCCCACCGGAAAGAGACCCCGGGGAAGACCCAGGACACGCTGGAGAGACTATGTCTCTCGGCTGGCCTGGGAACGCCTTGGGATCCGCCCGGAGGAGCTGGAAGAAGTGGCCGGAGAGAGGGAAGTCTGGGCATCCCTGCTGGAGCTGCTGCCCCCGCGACCCGACCTCGGATAAGCGGGAGAAAATGGATGGATGGATTAATAGAAACTAACCTAAAGCTCAGAGACAACCACTGTCACCAACTGTGATGTATCTACTAAAAAGAACTCAAAAAGAACCGGAAACTCAAAACACATGCTAAAAGTATCTTCTGCTTCAGATGATCTGGTGATGGTGGTAGGATCCTTGGCTATGGATCTATGAACCAAGCGGTCACATTACCCTCCTCCAGCAATACCACCACTGGGTTCCTGAGCAAAACCCTTAACCTCAAGTTGCTCCAGGGAGACTGTCCCTGCAATCAGGAACTGGAAGTCGCTCCGGAAAAGAGCGTCTGCTAAAATGCTGGGCTTTGGCTAGAAGGTTTGAATTGCTGGACTGGATGGTTTTTGGGTCTGAATCCAAACATAACCTGAAATCTGCATCCAAATCTGAACCTGCTGGTCATCAAAAAATTCGGAATAAACCTGATGGCATAGCTGTGCTTTCATCTAACAAACCATTCAAATAAATAAAATGTAATCAAATGTTACGTTTATATTCTGCCAAATATTTTAGTCTGAAAACATTCTCTCTAATATGTAGTTCACATGCTATGCTCATCATAAAAATCCTTTCTTTAGATTCAATTTACCACGCAATACATATATAAACATACATTATTAACATCCCTTAGCCAGTAAAGCACACATCCATGGTTTAAATGGATGCTAACAGGAGTGGATAAATGCTCTGTGCTCAGTGCTGTCAAAAGCAAGCCAGATTAGGACTAATCCAGGAATGGAAGTAGAGAGCAAGAATAAAGTAAGAAGTAAAACGAGATAAATGCAGGGAAAAGTCAGTTAAGCGGTGCAGGATGGCTCTAAGAACCTGCGAAATCTGAACGTGATCTGAGTCCGACACAAGTTCAGAAAATGACAGCCGAAATCGCAGTGCTCGCGGTTTCAGACGAGAATTTCTTTACTGTATGTAAGAGAAATTGCTGCCATTCAAATGAGTGAACTGGGGAAGAGCTCATGCGTGTTAAGTCGTGGCGACAGGCTTGCTCTCTCCTCTCTGGCGGATCCACATCACTGCCTGACCTCCCTACAGTGACTCAATGACATCAGCTCACACTGATGAGCAAGACTGTCATCCTCTCACAACACACACACTCACACACACACTCATACACACACACACAGTGTGCATATCCTGCTGAGCGATCAAGAGATGTGATTTGCTTGCCTGAACGAACGCCCCTCTGCCCAGATAAATGCAGCATGAAGAGTGAATGATCGCTTGTGCTAGTGCGTTAGCATCTCTCTGCTGGTCAGCAGGGTGGCCAGAACGGTGGTGTTTCTGACACTTCTGTCCAATTAGTTAAACAGAAGCGACATTTCAGAAGCCCCAGAGCTGGCCCTCATTTCTTTATATTTAACTGAAGAATCACCTTGTTGGTGCAAAAATTATTTTATATCAAAATGTCTCACTGATGAAAAGACAGTAGGTGGGGCTGGAGGTGTCAGAGCTAAAGATGCTGAGATTTTCGTTGGGTGTGACGAGGATGGACAGGATTAGAAATGAGTATGTTAGAGGGACAGCTCAGGTTAGATGTTCTGAAGAGAAAGTCAGATAAGCAAGGTTATGTTGGTTTAGACATGTCCAGAGGAGAGACGAGGATTATACTGGGAGGAGGATGTTGAAGATGGAGCTGCCAGGAAAGAGGAGGAAGACCAAAAAGGAGGTTCATGGACGTGGTGGGAGAGGACATGCAGGTGATCATTTTGAAGGAGGAAGTTGCAGAAGACTGGAAAAAATTGAAATGGATAAACCACTGTGGCAACTCCTAAATGGGAGCAGCTGAAAGAAGAAGAAGGAGAAGAGAAGAAGAAGAAGAAAAAGACTTAAAAAAAAAGTCTTATCTTTGAATTTTTAAGAAGATTCAATTAATGGGAACAAATGTTTTATCTAAAGATACAAGGTTCTAGATAAAGGGTTCCAACCACTCAGCATTCAGCATCAGCAGCAAACTAATCTCCTGATCATCTGGAATCATCTGCTCCTGTTTCGTCATTGCTTCACGTCTTAAGTTAGACGCTTTGTTCTGCTTGTAGATCATTGTGTGGATTAACCAACACAAAACTATCAAACTGCTCAGGTACAGAGACTGGACTGAAAATGAGAGACAACAACACTGTCCTTCAGGAAGATCTGGAGAACTGTTCCTCAACAAGACACCAAAATAAGACTCTTTAGAAGCAAAATATGGTAAAGTGAAAGGCACACTACTGGATGTGTTACAGGAAAAACTCAGTTTGTGGTGCTAACATGGCAAACGAGGTGTTTTGGCTGGAGTGAAAAAGGTCTGCATTATGATAACTCATTATTAGTGTTCAGCACGGGGAGAAGTGGGTCGGGAAAAAAGCGCATCAATAATAAGCTACAACGAGGCCCTGTAATGAGCTGTTTTAAATAAAGTCATTTATAACTGGAAGGGTCCCGCTATTTCCACATCCATCAATCCTTCCAAAGCATCACCAATCACACCGAAAGCAGCAGTGGTCAAAGATAGCCTGCCACGCTAGGTGACAACATAGACCAGAACAAATCTGAATAAATCAATGTTAATGATACAAATTATTCATCCAATTTATTAATTTGTTCTTATTGAAGATAGGCCTGTAGTCGCTGTTCGGTTCAGTCCTCGGCTTCTGAGCCTTGGCTCAGATTTAAACATTATAATAAACTAGAACAATATTCTAAACGGATGTTTAATCAACCCTCTTTTCTCAAATGTAGAGTCCTACTAAAATAAATATACATTCTGTAAGTTCTAGTTTTCTCACCGTCTGTATTTTTGTGAACATTTTTTTACTTTTTTTGTATTATACTGGTATTAGCAGATATGCAGAGGAAAAATATCAGATATATTTCAAAACTTCTTTCATAACCTAACAACGTAGCTCATAAATGGCTGATTCTATGATTTCAATGGGCAAAAATGTTGGATTTATCATAGACATACACACAGAAAAGCTCTCTCTCTCTCACTTTTAGTGAGACACAAAATATTCTACAGGTTGCTGAGCCAAACCAGTCATTTCTTCAGATTTTCTTTGACAAATGAGTGTTATGGGCAGCGGTGGCCTAGTGGTGAGGGAGTTGCCCTGCATCGGAAGATTGTGGGTTCGATTCCCTCACAAGTAGGTTGCCCTGAGGTACTCCTGAGCAAGGTACCGTCCCCGTCACTGCTCCCCGGGCGCTTTCAATAGCTGCCCACTGCTGCACGGTGTTTGTGTGCATAGGTTAAAAGCAGAGGTCCAATTTCGTTGTGGTTCATGGTTTGCAGTGCTGTGACCTCGCAATGACAAGGGTTGTCTTTTTCACTTATGGCATTGCTTTTATTCCACAAACTCACTAAGTATGTAATCAAGAAGGTCTACGGGTTTCCTTCACTATGGAATGTTACTGCTTAAGCTTAAGCTGATTAAGCTGTGAGGTGGGACACTCAGCTTTGGACCAAGACGTTGTGTGTTCCCATGCCAAGAGTTAAGAGCCTTAACCCCAAATTTCTCCAGGAACACCGTGTAGACAATTGTTTTTGTGATGATATGTATTTTATTTTATTTGACATGAAGTTTAAGGAACTTCATTTTATGCGTTCATCTTGGGAAACACTGTCCCATACGATATAACACGTTAACGAGGCTTTTAGCTGCAACCGATCAGCAGCCCTGTCCCAGTGCAGGCTTTCAAAATTAAGACGAACAGAAGAGCATCCAATACATACGACCACTCTGAAAAAGGCTTGTCATTTTTTTGTACATAAGCATTAATTGTTTTGCCATCTCAAACAAACCTCCCGCCTCTAAGGGTTAACTTGGTTTTTCAGCTTCCCATCAGCACTGAAGGCAGTGAACAAGAATTTCATTCTGAAACCTGTTTGGTTACATATGTGGGCAAAACAATTAGTGGTAAAAAGGTGTGTGTTGGTGTTTCTGTGTTTTCGCAGGTAGAAAAGGCTTGCGCAGGCGAAGGATTGCTTGGCCCTGGCTCAGTTCAGCAAACACAGAGTAAATCCAACATAAACTATAGTCAGCACATACAGTAAACAATTAGTTATCATCGAGCGAAGTGCAAACATCAGCAAATGCGTGGAGTGCTATGCTAATGAACCCAGTTAATAATGCTATGCGGAGAAGTGGAGGGGTAACGAGATGGCTATGCTGGTGGCCAAAAACAGAACGAAATCCGCTCTTCTGACAGCTGAACACACAGTAAGCCATAATCACTGCCAAAAAAATGAGCTCAAACACACACACACACACACACACACACACACACACAGAAGCAAAGATCCGGCGTTCCACCAAGAGCGCTTATTTTATCATCTTGCTGCACCTTGACTGCTGAGACCGCCCCTGGTCATAATTTAAAATCATCCTATGTAATGCAGCTCGGTGACAAAGAACCGCTGAAAATACTTAGCCTACATCAGCCTAGCAGCCCGTCACAAAAAATAATCAGTGTTTAATTTGCTCCAGCACGCATGTCCAATTAGAAGGCTCGCTCTGATGTGTTGTCAACCCTCACAGATTGATTTGTTGAAGCGAAACCCCAGTTAATGCTGCAAAATCTACCACCCTCACCTTCTGATCGGTCACATAACGACATAAAGTCGTCAGCTCTCCGTTCAAGCCCGGAGTTATGCGAGAACAAGTCTCAAACTTTGCCGAAACCTCCATTTAGCTTCATCTCTTCGTGTAACCAGGGTATCAGGGTCGACTAGATGAATAGGGAGGGGTAAAAATAGCTTGGTCCCCAGACACTTTCGCCCATATCCTCATGCAAAATGTAAAGAAAACGGACCCGGTGTAGATGAACGAGGAGAAGGTGGGGCGTGGATTGGTGTCGGCATGTGGGGCAATGGTAAAGTTGAAGAATTGCGAAGGGCTGCTTCCGTTTAGGGCATTCTTTTTAGTGATCAAGGAGAAAGAAAAAGATAGAAGATCTCCAGGCAGGTACTTTTTCCTCACATGTAGTATATAACGGGCAGCGGTGGTCTAGTGGTTAGGGGAGTCGGCCACAGGATCGGAAGATTGTGGGATCAAACCCCTTATCAGGTACCCTTGAGCAAGGTACCGTCCCCGTCACTGCTCCCTGGACGCTTTCAATAGCTGCCCCCTGCTGCACGGCGTTTGAGTGCATGGGTTAAATGCAGAGGTCCAATTTCATTGTGGTTCACTGTGTGCTGTGCTGTGACCTCGCAATGAAGAGGGTTGTCACTTTCACTTTCACTTTAAGTAGCACATTCACAGGGCATATGTCAAAAGCGTGGACATTTCTACAACTCAAACCTTCATAAGGGTAGGAATCATGTCGTACGTCAAAAGTAAAAACTGTTGTTCGTAAATAGACCCTAAAAAATGGTTCTGTATTAATAACGTAATAAACAAACTACCTAATTTGGACTTAATAATCTCTCTAATAATCACTCTCAGCCCCTAAGGGTCAAAGAGCACTTATGCATTGGGTTTAAAATGTTAATAATACATGTACATCACTTTTATAAATATTATATTAGCTTTTAAAACACCTTTTATATTACATCCCTTTAGACCACGCATGCCCAAACTTTCTGTCTTGAGGGACGATAGACGTGGAGTGAAAGACAAAGTAGGTACATGTAAAGAAAATATATAAAACATCAACATTTTATATAGTTATTTTAACCTTTTATTGCGAAAGAATAAAAGCAAGTGATGCACACCGTGAAATCTCTTTCCATTTCTGGTGGGTTAAATCAAACATCTTGCTCTCTTTGCTTCGGGGTTGGTCCCAGTTTTTTTCAGAAGATTATGAGATTATGACTTTTTTGTATCCTTGACTTTCTTGTAAACCTTCACACAAGTCATGGATGTACGTCTTCAGGGACCGTCCCGCTGTATTGATAATCGATTGAACAAGTGTCCCTTGTGAGGATGTTCAGTGAATATAACATCGTGGTATTGGCATATTTACTCAATCTTACCTGAAGTATGGGACACATGAGACTCGGTCCGTTTTTAATATCTGCCCCCAGAAGTAATGCATGTCATTTCCCATTGGTCACAGTATGGATTAGTACTGAATCATTTAATGTTGAAATTCCAATTTGAAAAGGTGGAATTTTTTAACCGCCAGGCCTGATTCCTTATATTCCTTCATCCAATACTGACAAGTTTCAATATGAGTTAAATAATAATAAAATCTAAAATCTATGAAAAAGGGTTAAAAAAAAAAAAAGGGAAAATAATTTTTTAATTGTAATTGAAACGTTGGCAAAAAATGTATAAAACATTAGATAAATCAGTTAAAAACACATTTCGATTACTAAAGACTCTTAATCTGAGCACCAAGCTGAAGCGTGAACTACATTTCTGATGATGCGCTGGCTAGAACATAAAAATCCACTCATTTCGGCTTTGCTAGATCTTGGGGAGAATGTAAAAGGGCACTGAAGGGTTTAGTATGAGAGTGCTCACCTTCCCCCACGATGCCAAGCACCTCAAACTTGTTCATCTCATCACCGATTACAGGGGTCCTCATGAAGACAAACGGCCGCTGGCCGAGGGAGGCGGAGCTCGAGGGGGAGATGAGAGGTGATCGTCTGGGTTACAGGTGTGCATGGGGTGGCTTGGCGCCGGATGTTCCCATCAGGACGGGCAACAGAACAACCCGCATGCTTCCTCCAAACACGCGCTCATCTGTGGACGTAGCAGAGACATAAAGATCGGGTCAAACCGGTTGGCGTGGGACAGAGCAAGCTGAACGTCAGCGTGAAAACAGGTCGACAGTCTGAAAGCTGAGATTTAAATTATCAACCAGGGCTTCACCTGACATCAACATCAAAGAAGAAAGTGCGGTGAAGGGGGTGAAAGCTGAAGAAAGCTTACATCGGAAAAGACTTTTCATTTGCTCAAATGCCTGGCAAATCGTCTTCTACTTCAATATCTGACTTTCCTTCGAGAAAGAAAAAAAAACAAAAGCAAAATCCAAGTTTTTAAAGACTTAATCATTTATTTAGTAGATTAGCATTATTGGAAAGCTAACGTTTTCTTTGAACACACACGTGCAGCAGGGGGCAGCTATTTAAAGCACACGGGGAGCAGTGAAGGGGACGGTACCTTGCTCAAGGGCACCCCAGGGAAACCTACTGGTCTGGGATTCAAACCCACAGCCTTCTGACCCTGGTACCAACTCCCTAACCACTAACCCACCGCTGCTGTACTTTCACTTTCTAATTAAATTAAGCAGAGCTCCAAAACTAAGGTACTGATGTTATAAAAGCACCAATAAACTACAACTTTTCCACCATGTGTCCGGACTTTTTTCACTTTTAGTACAGCAAATGAAAAATGCCATCTTTTTTCTATTTGTAATCGACCTATTTTTTTATCCATGGTATTAGAAATTAAGGCAAGACATGCCGTTACATGCCAGTTATTCTTTTAATCATGGTGATATTGGATTTTTTTCCCAATGAAACATCCTTTTAAAATAGATCATGGTCATTAAAAATGGGACAGTGAAGTAAACAAGTTGAGTAATTTGATAAACACGTCCTGGTAAAGGTCATGTGAGAGACTATATTGTAACATTAGTCGAAAGACGAACTCAAGGACAATGAACATTTGAGGGGATTATGAAGTGCAGTGCTCGGCTATAAAAAAACTATGGTGGAATCTACATGAAAACACACCAGAAATAAAAACCAGCGGTGGCCTAGCGGTTAGGGAGTCTGAAGAGTGTGGGTTTGATTCCCTCACCGGTAGGTTGTCCTGAGGTACCCTTGAGCAAGATACAGCCGCCGTCACTGATCCCTGGGCGCTTTCAGCAGCTGCCCCTGCTGCATGTGTGTGTGCGTTTAAAACGCAGAGGTTGAATTTCGTTGTGCTGTGCTGCGTTTCACAATGACAAGAATAGTCCCTTTCAGATGACAGGAGATGCTTCACATTTGCAATGATTAGGTTAAAAATGAATAGAATAAAGTGAAAGTGACTATTCTCCTCATTGCGAGGTCACAGCACAGCACACAGTGAACCACAATGAAATTTGACCTCTGCATTTAACCCATGCAGCAGTGGGCAGCTATGAAAGCGCCCAGGGAGCAGTGACAGGGATGGTACCTTGCTCAAGGGTACCTCAGGGCAACTTTCTGGTAAGGGGTTTGAACCCACAATCTTCCGATCCTGTGGCCGACTCCCAACACCGCTGCCCTAGTGCCCTAAAATGCATAGTCTGAATTAATTGCAGTAACAAATCAAATCGTGTACATGATTTAAAAACTACTTGATTATTGGCCAAAATGACCCCCGGACTACTCGGTTACTGATGCGATGGTTAGTGACAGCCCTGGATCATCAAATATATGAACAGTTTGCGTTACGTTCTGTGAAACAGAAAGAAAAATCTAAAATCATCACGTCACAAATCGGGAAGCAGTCGTTTTGAATGGGCAATTAATATCGATACACAAGCTGCAATTGTATTTTTCAATTTTAAATCTTATCAGCCTCCTGGGCTGTTTTTTCTGCTTAAACAGCCCTTAGGGGTAGAAGTAGAATTGATCTTAAACAAAAAAACAGTTGTTGTGTTGTGCACCGTTCCCGATCTAATTTCATGAAAAGGTATGTTTTTTTATTTGCCATTCAGTGTCCTACAGTGTTGTTTCATCTCAGTGTGTGTGCGCCTGCTGGTAGCTTTTAGGGCTGCGTTTACACACACACACACACATACACACACACACACCCCCTCCTTCACAGTGTCCTCCTGGGCAGAATGATAAATCCATTTCACTCTAGAGGTAATCGTAGTGTCTCTGCACTGTGTGTGTGGGTGTATCTGTATGTATGAGAGGGAGGAGAGATGTTCTCCGTCACTGTTGAATGAAGACAATGGTGTTCTTCTAACAAAACTGTCGGAGTGTTGACTACGGGAAGTCTCCGCTCCAGACGGCTTCATTTCCACAAGGGATGGGCAGTACTGCTGATTTATTTCTAAATCCCATCTTCTTCTTCTTCTTCTTCTTCTTTTTCTTTCGGCTGCTCCCATTTAGGGGTCAACACAGCGGATCAACCGACTCCATTTCTCTCGGCCATCTGCATCTTCCTCCTTCAAACCGATCACTTGCATGTCCTCTCTCACCACGTCCATAAACCTCCTCTTTGTCCTTTCTCTTTTCCTCTAGCCAGGTAGTTCCATCTTCAACATTCTTCTCCCAGTATAATCCTCGTCTCTCCTCTGGACATGTCCAAACCAACGCAGCCTTGCTTCTCTAACTTTGTCTCCAAGACGTCCATCCTGATCTGTCCCTCTAATATACTCATTTCTAATCCTGTCCATCCTCGTCACACCCAACGATAATCTCAGCAACTTGAACTTTGACACCTCCAGCTCCGCCTCCTGTCATTTCTTCAGTGCCAGCGTCTCCAGCCCGTGCAATATAGCTGGTCTCACTACCATCCTGTAAACCTTCCCTTTTACTTTTGCTGGTACGCATCTGTCACAGATCAACAGAATTTGTTCACTTATTGCACAAGGACTGAAATAATTATTCCATATCATTGGTAATGTTAAAGTGCCTGATGAACAACACAGAGCCAGGGCACTTATGAGGCTTTTCCACTGACACCAGGAACCGTGCTGTACCCGGGTCATACCAGGGAGGTACACAATTTGAGGTATTACTGTAAATAAACCCAAAAAGATTGTTGTTTTGCTTTAGAACACATTGTCATGGAGGCTTTGGCATTTATTGTTTATGAGTTGATACCACGTTCCAAGTCCCGTCTTTCCGGCTTTTCCTTATTAGTCCAACAACGTTCAAGAAAACACCCCGAACGATGGAGGAAGCTTCATGCTTCTGGCTTCTGGTGGCTTCACCAGCGCGGTTCTGATTCAGGTATGGTTCACTTCATTTACAATGTAAAAAATGCCTCTATGTGGTGAGGCTTGGGTCCAGCTCGGTTCCTGGTGCCAGTGAAAAAGCCCCATAATAGGGTGGTATCTACATGAGCAGGCAGCTACTGCTGAAAGCTTAAAAAGTAGTCAAGTGTAGGAGACAGTTCTTCCAACAAAGGATCAAGTTCTGCCAGAAAACACACAGTTCACACTTTAAATGGTTTGTTTAGAATGAGGGAACATTTACAACTTACAAAAAGACTGAAAGCTCTCAATGTGCATTACTAATACTGGTCCCTGGAATATTTTAGGCTGTTCTGTGTATCAAGAGTGCAGCTACTTCACAAAGTGATTAAAAACCTGATCACTTGTCCTTCAAGTGATCACTTGGGGCAGCGGTGGCCTAGTGGTTAGGGAGTTGCCCCTGCATCGGAAGATTGTGGGTTCAATTCCCCACCAGTAGGTTGCCCTGAAGTACCCTTGAGCAAGGTACCATCCCCATCACTGCTCCTCTTTCAATAGCTGCCCACTGCTGCACGGTGTTGGGTTAAATGCAGAGGTCCAATTTCGTTGTGGTTCACTGTCTGCTGTGCTGTGACCTCGCAATGACAAGGGTTGTCACTTTCACATTCTTAGCAATGCATGTGTTAGTGGGCTTCTTAGAAACTGAATTCCCTAAAATAGCTTATACATAGCATTTACAATACTATCAGTTTATTCTGGAAGCAGGTTCCCAAACACCTTTTCTAGTGGATTTAAAACGATGGACCAGGACATGGTTCTCAGTAAACAGTGCCTCGGTTGATGAGGATGTTGCAAAACAAGCATTTCTCTGATATTTACAGCCAACTCAGCAATAATAAGTTAACTTAGCTCTGTATTTATTGTAAAATCGTTTATTTCAATGAATCATGATCATTTTTTCTTTATCTTCTCAAATACAGGCTGTTTTTTAACTGCTTAAACAATCATTTTTTAACTTGTTCGCATGAAATGTACATTTGTGTTTTACAGCCCTTTATATAGCATCATACGTCCACAATTTTTTTAGCATATCATCTGAAATCAAGGATATTAATAGGGAGTTTATCCTCCTGTAGCTGCAGAAACACATTCTACTCTTCTGGGATGCTTCACGCTAGGTGTTTGAACATTGCTGTGAGGATTTGATTGCAACAGCCTTAGTGAGGTCAGCCTTAGTGAGGTCAGGATAGTTCTACGTTGCAAACTCCACTCTGACTTTTCTCAATACTCAATGGAGGATCACCCCATTCCCCATATACTCTTCTAGCCACTCCTGACTTCTTGTGGAAAAATGTTACTGACATTAAATGCCCTTGAAAGTTGGTTTCAATAGGCTAAACTTTCCAAAGCACTCATATTAGAACATGTACCTAATCCTATAATAGTTATACATGATTTAAATCGCTCTGTTGAATACTTTAACACGTGTTTCCTTACATATCAATAAAAAGACAATGATTTATTCCTCCAAAATATAAAAACCCTTAGCACATTTAAGCGCTAGCTGCTCACATTGGAACTGAAAAGTGGAATCAGCATCTTATTAGCACATTCAGACAACAGCCACCGAAAAACTACTGACTGTAAGCAGTAAAATCCTGCTTTATCCCTTCACATAACCACTTCAGACTGCCAAAGTTTCGTGACTCAGTGGAGGAACACTGCTTTTGTTCTTGCAAAATGGAAACGATGTTGGCAATGGGCTAGGAAGTGACTCGCTGTCTAATGTGAAAAGGCAGTGAAAAATGCTGATTATGTTTCTTAAGACAAATATCCTCACTTTTAGAAGGAAGAATCCTAGCTCCAATGGTAAAGACGCCCACAACTTTTCTTCATATCTGTTCACGAGGTAATACAACTTTTTGTATCGTTCCATTCGTTCGCGCAGTGGAAAGAGCTGCTGGCATTTTCAAATGTTGGATGCAAATAAAGAAAAAGTCAGGGTTTCCCTTTCCTCGTCCGTCTAACCCAACCGCGCTATTACCCTTGTTTTGGTAAAGCTTTGGTCAAATTTCTGTTACCTACTCCACAGTACTTTGTAAAAGACATCACTCATTTCTTTATATTTCTCAAGGAATCACCTTGCACTTGCTGTTGCCAAAATACTATTGCATGCTGGTCAGACTCTCGTTGTCAGATTGTTTACATAAAATGAAAGAAATGGGAACAAATAATGTAGTGCTCCAGGCTGCAAAGTGTCTAAAGATACAAGGTTCTAGACAAAGGGGTTCCACCACTCAGTGTTCAGCATCAGCAGTAAACGAATCAGCTGATCGTCTGGAATCATCTGCACCTGATTCTTCGCGGCTTCATGTCTTAAGTTAGACGCTTTGTTCTGCTTGAAGGCTCCAACAAAAACAATCAAACTGCTCGGTTACAGGGACTGCAATGAAAATGAGAAACGAAAACACTGTCCTTCAGGAACATCTGGAGAACTTTCCATCCACAATACATCCAAAATATGACTCTGTTAGGAGAAAATATGAAGAAATGAGGGGGTGGCCCTTTTGCACTCTTCTGTATATCATTGAACTGTTCCCTGAATGGGAAACCTCACAGCACAGTGTGTTGAGATGTCCAGTGATGTTGCATGAAGGCATGGACACACTACATGACTTTCAAAGTCCTCGATGAGACCTACAGCTCACACAACACAACTTTCTGTGCTGAGTTTTGCACCCTACCGGACTGATCAGCGACAGGTGGTCCCACGTTACAAGCTTTTTCAAGCAGAGGAATCTCTAACCAGTCTTGTCTGCTCTCCAAACTACATTTCTGCACAGAGCACAGAAGAGAGGTGAGACAGGAAACAACCCAGTACCATGTGCAACACGGGACATGGTGGCAAAAAGAGTGCCATCCAAGCCGCCTGTCCATTGAATAGCAGAGAACAAAGAAAGAAGGAAGGAAGAGAAAGGTTTTAGACTCACTTTCTTACGTAAGGGTTGAAGATGTCTGTACCTCAGCTAATAACTGTCATAACTTCATCCCATCTCCTTAACTGCATCATCACAAATTATATATTTTTTTGCTAAATCTTACTGTCCCTCCAAAATGACTCTAATGCTTTTACATTAGAGGGGGAAAAAAGTTACTATAAGAAGTTAGAATGGAAGTTAAAGTGAAGTTTTTTCCAGTAAGTATGGACCGTTTCTACTTTCCACTCCCCATTACTAAAAGGTGAGCTGCTGTTTTCAGCATTTTCACATCACTAATGCCGGTGAACGCTCTTCCATCATGATGGAGTGATGAGAGGATGGAAGGCAGACACATAAATGATAAAAAATTACCATTATAATACGTGTGCCTGTGTCATAACGGCCCCTCTTCAAGAAAAAAAACTAATTTTAGATTCTGACATGCTTCGGCCTTGGTGATAAATTAAAATATCAGAGATGGCCTGGTTCGCAACAAGGCTACTTCTGCTCTAAAACAAGTGAGGGGTTGTAGAGAAAAGGCTCAGCATCCAGTTCAAACCTCTAGTTAGGAATCCTCCGTCATGTGAGGCCCAGCACTGCGAGGACGAGGGTCAGCGTGTGCTTCCTCCGGGTCACGAGAAGCTCCGCTGCATGTTTTTATCAAACCAACCCAACACGATTCAACAGCGTAACCCTCTGCAGGAGAATGCTGACTGCCAGTGTTGTTACACCAGCCTACATCCCGGGGAATGATGGGTAGGGGCTGTGAAGGGGGTGTGCTGCTTCCGACCCAGCCGGAGAGAGTGAGGTCAACCGGGTTCTCTTGGACTCCCAGCCACGGAAGGCATTTAAGGCATCTTTGTTGGAGCCGATTTAACTCTACATCCTCACCGTTACTGAAGCATTCAGCAGCTTAGACCTGGGTCTAAATCTCAGTCCTAAAGATGCTCAAAAGCTTGAATGATCAAGCTGTTAAATCTACAAAGGTGGCAACAAAGATAGATAGAAGAAAGCTTCCTATATGGTAGTAGCAGTCTCTGATCTCTCTCTCTCTCTCTCTGAACATATTCTGGAATCTGGAATATTAAGCTACTTCACAATGTCAGTGTTTATAAACATTGTGGCCTAACTTTCACTTTAAGCAGTATGAAAATTACCCTCCATTCATCCACACTAAAAACTCCACTGTTCAAAATACATGTTTTCAAAAAAAATCCTAAAAGTATGTATAAACTTAATGAACTTCATGTTAAAGAATGATTGTTGAAGTCTCTAATCGAAAAATGTTGTTGTTTTACAGCATTTCAACTGCAATTTAAATGCTAATGAATGACTAAACTCATCTTTTTTTCACTCCAGTGTTTTTAATCGTCGCTTTTTCAGACTTAAGGCTTAAATAGTATTAAAAAGACCCTTGAAACTGACATTTTATCCAATGTACTGAGTCGTTTTAAAGCACAAAACGTTATGCAAATTTCGAAACGATACAAAAAGTCTACTAGGGTCAATACCATCAAGTCAAATAGTTTAATACAATGATTTTGGAATAATTGACTTTTTGAGTGAACATTTTTAGACGTTGAGGCACAAATACGAATGAATTTAAACTTGAATAAAAGCATGTGCCGTAAAATATTTATAACAGCACAACAATTCATGACATGCCATTGACCCTTACGGTATTTCAACACGGTGTACATTATTATTGGAAAAACAAGCAAAAAAAAAAAAGATTAAAACTCCACATATAGTCCACATTTTTTAATAAAACAGTCCTATTAAATTATATTATATTATATTATATTTTATTCAAAATGATAAACAACTCTTCCTGTTCACAAACAGAAATGTGGGTTAAAATATTAAATGAGTCATTAAATTAGTCACTATTAAATTAGTTATTGCTAGTGATACCTGGGCCATCTAACTCCTAACTGGTTGAGTAAATGCCTGGATCAAAACGAGAAATAACTTTGGCGTAACGAAAGCGAATGTTCTCTAGAAGTCCCCGAGTTTGAAAAAACAGATCAACCGCTGCCCTTGTCCATTTTTCACAGTGCACGCTGAGAACTGAAGCAATGCAGGACGCCCTATTCACGTCTGCCAAACCAATTCTCTACATCCCAGATACAGCCATGAGAGGACAGCCTCTTTGTCAGCATCCGCCTTTTGCAAAATGTGTTATTCAAGCATGTGAGCAGTGGAGGTGTGGGCTGCTGTAGCTGAGCCAGAACACAAGGCTGTTCTTTCCCAGCATCCAGTGGCATCACATCACTCATATTCGCTCAGTTGCGCAACGTTAGAGGACCGGGGGTGAGTCGTCTCTGACAAACAAGCATCTCAATGGCAGAAGGGGCTGCTTGACAGCAGGGTTATTAATCTGAAAGGACGATGCCGGGCTCAGCATGAGACGGAGTTACAGTGTAGAATTACATTGCAATGCGCAAAAAATAAACAAAAACAGCAGAGCCGTCACGATACCACTTTTCTGATACCGATGGCAAAACCTGGTACTGACGATACCGGAACACAACGATCTGGAGTTTCTTCTTTAAGCGTCTGAGGTGTGAGAGCCAGATGTAAGATATTCTTGGGTGCTAATAGTGTAGATCTATAATTAGGAGAATCATACATCGTCTAATTTGCTTGTTTTGGAAGCGCTGAGGTTGTATGTAAAAACAGTCTTGATGAAGAAGCTTCTCAGAGGGACTCCGACACATCAGAGCTCTTATTAGCACAGCACAACTCATAAACGTACGTTTCTAGGATGCCGTGAATATGAAATATAAAATCAGCTGTAAAAGGTCAAAAATAGGCAGCCGACCAGAGTACCACGCTTAAACGTCTCGCTCTACTACAGGAAATGCTTAAACACAGTGTCCTACGAAGCTGAGAACTTCAGAATTTCACTCACGTGCAAAACTGCACCGCGTTTGTTTTTGAGCTCACAGCTACGAATGACACGGCGTTGCTTTCCCATTTCTTTTTTAGTTTATGTTTCGACTTGAATGAGCAGACTTGACATTTGCAGTGTCCTTCATTTTTGGCAACCTGATATCTCACTGTGTTGCGTTTACACATTTAAACACAGCAGCACTAAATTCGATATATATATATATATATATATATATATATATATATATACATATATATATGGATCTATTTGCCTTTGTTCTCTTTGTTTTATTTGCCCCAGTTTGCTTTTATTTTGTAATTTTGCTATAATTATTCGTACAGCACTTAATTGAGTGCCTGATGTCTTTAAATGTGCTTTACTTAATTACCCACTTACATAAACGCCACAAGAGGACCAAAGAGAACAAATATACAGAAGAAAAAGCAGAATATGGACTCTTGGAGTGACATAAAGTGACACTTCATTTGCCAGAAGCCTGTATTCTTAGAATAAATGGATTTTTATGGACTAATCCCTAGTGGGACTAACTCTTTTAGTGTGACGTTCCTCCCCCCGATGTATACTGTTTACATAATTTGTAACATTTATTCATTTGAAGCATTAACCTTCCCGACGATAGGAAAAATTGTTGGGTAATATGCATTTATGGCGCCCGCAGTTAAGATATTAATGCTGTGACCTATCTAGCAGGCTTCCAGACTGGTCCACATGTTTGGTGATGCACGGCTTCGTTTAGCAAGCGATAGCTGTTGTGTAAGGGCATCACGATGGCATCACCTGCACTTTTTTGGGGCACGGCAGTGTTCGTTTCAAATTGAAGCTGAAGTGCTTCCATTGATGCGCCCAAATAACACACTCGACTACATCTCCAAATCTCCAACATCCATTTTGGTAGAACGAAGCCAGCTCGTCTGAGTCAGAATATTTTGCTAATAGCTCTGCTCGTTGGAGATGAATATTTTTTCCAGGATAAATATAACTGAACAGGGCTAAAGGCTGGGTTTTAACATTACCATTTTAGATCCTTGATTTCTCCTCTCATTTCTCGGTATCTGCAGAAATGAGCATGAATTGACAGCAAGTAATGGATACTGATCGCTCTTTCTCAAGCACTGCTATTCTACATCCGATTCAAACTGTAATGTAAAAAACATTATTACATTAAAACATAAACAAAAATCGGTGGTGTAACAGCTTACGGACTGATAACACTGATGAAAAGTGGGGGAAAATAATCAATAACCAGCGAACGTCTCAGGAAGACTGAACAGGACAGTGGCCCCGTGTCGGCCAAGAGCTTAGCTGTCACATCCAAGAGCATGTTTGCTTTCAGCTTTCTGTCACTCTTAAACATGAGTCTGATCTTCCTCTATGAACATCAGCTTAGGAAGCACCTGTCTGAGACATTTCTTCTATTTAAAAGCTGCCTGACACTTTTACATTATTAACCGACGCTCTGACCCAGTTGGCTAGACTTCACAACTGGACCCAGAACCATACGCTTCCATCCTGCTTCCAACACCTCAACCTGAACAGCTGACTGTTCACTGACTGCCTAATATCCTCCTTCTTCAGAGGGGCCAATAGGATGATCATTATTATTCTCTTCTCGTCGGAGGTTTTAATGTTGTGGCCAGTTGGGACAGACAGACAGACAGAGACATAGATAGATAGATAAATAGATAGATAGACAGATAGATAGACAGACAGACAGACAGACAGAACAACAGACACTGATAATTAGACAGACAGACAGACAGACAGATAGATGATAGATAGATATAGACAGACAGGCAGACAGACAAATAGATGATAGATATAGACAGACAGATAGATGATAAATAGATATAGACAGACAGATAGATGATAGATAGATATAGACAGACAGACAGACAGACAGATAGATAGATGATAGATATAGACAGACAGACAGACAGACAGATAGATGATATATAGATATAGACAGACAGATAGATAGACAGACAGACAGAAATGTAGTTCTGTATTAATCCACAAGCATATTAAAACCAGCTGGCCGGTATTCTGCACGAAAACGCCAGACTTTTAAAAGCTGAATTATTTCAGTTTGAGCAGGCAGCCCACTTCTGGGTTTGCCCTCCAGAGTGACCACAGAGAGAACCAGAGCATCGCAGCAGGACGCGACGTCTGCAGAGACACCAAGGAGAGTCCAGCATGTCAGCAGAGAGAGCCAGCATGAATAAGACTCTCCGTGTGGGGCAGACCTGCGACTAACATGCAGGCATGTTTTATTAATGTTCAACTTCCACAGTCTGTGGCACCCTTAGATAACCTGCCGCGGAAAAGCAGCACTTCAGTTTCAGCCGAAGAAAACTCTCAGTCGGATTATGGCTTCTCAATAAACTGAACAGTAATCAGAGCTCCAGAGAAAACCCTTCTGAATGCATTGCCTCATTCCGGAGACATTGTTTCATGACAGCTTTTAAAGGTTTTGGGGGGAAAAAATATTCACGGCTGGCAGAGTTTGAGGCAAAATAGTTTTTTTGTCTTTTCATTTATGCTGTTATTTTATATCTACGCCTATAAATTGTATACAGCACAGTGCAATAGTCCCACTCATTTCTTCATGTTTGGCTTTCTTGTATTTTAAATGAATTGTTGAGGAACGGTTCTCCAGATCTTCCTGAAGGGCAATGTTTTTGTTTCTCATTTTCAGCGCAGTCCCTGTACCTGAGCAATAATCTGAGGATTATTTTTTTGTTTGTTAAACCATGCAGCACAAAACAGCTTTGGGACGTCCCTTAGTCGTGAGGAAATGCATTCCTGATGACTAACGGGCAGCGGTGCCCTAGTGGTTAGGGAGTTGGCCACAGGGTCAGAAGATTGTGGGTTCAAACCCCTTACCAGTAGGTTGCTCTGAGGTGCCCTTGAGCAAGGTACCGTCCCCGTCACTGCTCCCCAAGCGCTTTCATAGATCCCCCTGCTGTACAGTTTGTGTACATGGTTAAATGCATTTTCGTTGTGGATCGCTGTGCTGTGTACTCACAATGACAAGAATTGTCACTTTCACTTTTCTTAAAGAAACATAAGTAAGAATAACGGTGGTAGCACCACATACAGACTCCTTTTGTGTTACAAACTGTATTTACATGTAACATCTGCATGTAACATTTGCACATCTGTATAAATCTACTGACTCACTGCAAAATACAAAGAAAGAACGGTGGCTCGTTGTTGATGCACTAGTAAAGTAAATAGTAAAATAGCCACCAAAGTGAAAAGCACCACTGAAAAGCACATTTCACATCCAGCTCCGAATGACTTAGTTACCAAATTGGGAAAAGAAGTGAAATTTCTCTCAGATGAAGGTTTTAAACCCCTGCACAGTTTAGAGAACCAGTCCAGAACATAATATACAGGTTCCATGAAAAGCACCCTTCAATAGCCATACCTTCGGTGCAAGAATCTCACAGGAACCTGAGTTTTTGCCAGCGAAGGAGCGCAAGGAACTGAAGCGTGGGCCTACATCCTTGCAGTTGAAGGGCTTACGGCAGAACAGGCTAAGTACGAAATAAGAAAACCTTGCCTAATAGATGAATCATCCTCCTCCGTTATGTAACACCAGCAGCCAAAACAAGCGCAAGCAGGTTCGAAAAACTGCTTCCCTCACACCGCCGCAACCTGACGGATGGCCGGAGTGCGCGCACCTTCCTCTCCACATCCAGCTGGAACATGCAGCCCGGACCCTGTTGCTAGTGGAGACGAGTCCTCCCACTCCTCATGTCCAGAGCAAGCCTTAAACCTGCCAATCCAGGAAGAACCTGGTGCTGTTTTAACAGGAGGACAATCATAACCCCCCACCACCCCCCCATTTCATCTGAAAATAAAAGAGCAAGTTACCTCCGTGAGTGTGAGGCTGATGGACACGGTCTTCAAGCTCAGATTATGAGTCACTGTGGCTTCCTCCTCCAGCTTTCATCCCACTGGCTGTCTCCTGTGCACAGGGATCAATGTTGAAGCACTGGTCCAGCATCAGCATCAGCATCAGCATCAGCATCAGCACCAGCAGCATCCATGGTGTCACACTGACCTCCATTAGCTTCTGGACAGGGCAGCTTGGGCAAGATCAGCCAGAATGGAAGGGAAACGAGGAGAGGAGAGTGTCCTAAACAGTGACTGGAACTATCCTCTCCAGCATTTCAGGTTTCTGAGCCCTGTGGGGCTGAAGGTGCGTGGGTGACAGCTAAGCAGCATCCACTGTGCCACGCACAGCAAATTCAGCCGAAAAGCACGAAAACCTCAAGACTGACGCCGAGCGAACCATTCTGCGACCTAAACGGCTTCCACGAAGTCACCGGGCTCCAGTTCACCCCAAGTTGCCCTAATTGTCCGTTCCACCTTAAATAGAGCTGCGTCCGCTGTGCGACGCCTCGGCGCGTAGAGCGGAGCGGCTGCACTTTTAAGGTGGAACGGGGTAATTGGGATGAACTTCCCACACAGTCGTGAAGCTCGGTTGTTTTGGACAATTATGGCTCCTGGACACACGTAAACGAATCGCACATGAGAACTAGTGCGTGTAAGAGCATAGAAAGACCCTTTTCTGAGAGAGGAAAGTCGAGTTGGAATGTTTTTAACGGTTGCCCACCACAGCTAGCTGTGCTGATAACTGCGCAGGGGCTGTTTAGCCACAAAAACACATGGGGAAGCGATGTGAGGAAGCCGGGGAGAGGAGCAGGGGGAGGAGAGGGGGCAGCAGGAGGGGGTACTCACTCGTTCGGCGGGTTGGAGGAGCGGGCAGAGCGCCTGCAGAGTCCGCGCCGCTGCTCCGGAGCCTCCGCGCAGCTGTCAAACGGCCGGAGCCGACAGCAACAGTTTTTGGGGAGCGTTTGTTTGACTGACGCGATAGCGTCCAATCAGAACAGGGGAAACTGGCGAACCCCTCCGACCGGGAACCAATCAAAATACAGATCGCCTGCCGGGGGCGGGAAACGTGGGCGTGGTTTCAGCTCTCCGGCCTCGGAGTGGGGTTTGAAGTTTCTCCTCACCAGCAGCAGGAGCCTGACCTGAGTGTGGATCTGACATTAAAAAACATCTGTGCTGTTGCGCCTTTTTTCTCACCGAGGCTTGACTTTCTCAGTTTAATTATATTTTGCCCTTTTGTATGATCCCTGAGCAATCAAAGGCACTGCATAGCGAGTTTACCTGCCTGAACAACTGCTCATCATTTATAAATGAAGGGAAAAAAAGAATGACCTTAGTCACTGAGTCCAGGTTTTGTTGGTCATTTTGGGCTGGGGAATCTATGCACATGTGTCCACTTTATTCCTCATATATGTGGAATTTAGGCAGAGAAGAGAAGAGAAGAGAAGAGAAGAGAAGAGAAGAGAAGAGAAAAGAAGAGAAGGACAGTAATCTAGTTAGAAAGGAATGAAGTGTTGCACAATACATTTATAATAATAAAAGAAAAGACAGAAATAAATAATACATGAAAAGGCAATAAAACAGAAAAATAAAGCATTTAAATTAACATATTAATAAAGCAACAAATGGAGAAAAAACATAATCGTCTGAAAAGAAAAGAAAAGAAAAGAAAAGAAAAGAAAAGAGAAAGTTTTGGATTTGCTGATGCGTTAAACGCGTTATTTTTATTGCCCACCTTCAGGCCCCGCCCCCTGCGCTGTGATTGGCTGGCCGTTCATTCTCATCAACAGCTCGCCTTTAAATTGGACTTTTCCCAGAAAATAAATTCTCATTAAACTGGGCTGTTGATCATGAAGAACAGATGTTTTTCTTTCCTTCTTTTCACTCATAACCACTAGGATTCTCCACACTGGTCTCCGGCTCAGGCTGTGGTTGAGAATATTTCCATCAGTTCCATCCTTTCACTCTTCAGACAGATCTGCTGTTAGTGCAGCACCTTCACCAGCTGAAGACCAAGGTCCCTTTTCATAAACACTAAACACATAAACACGTCAGAAAGGTATTGCTCTTGATAAAGTCCCTCAATCGACAAAACGAGAGAGACTCCAGGACGCTCTCTTTCTGTCTCTGTCTTTCGGTATGATTGTGTTTTTTTGACCCTGTCCTCATTTGTTCTGGTTGAACGGCTTGTTTGGAGCAGAGGAGAGTGGAAAAGTGAAAGTGACTACCCTTGCCATTGTGAAACGCGGCACAGCACAACACAACGAAATTCAACCTCTGCGTTTCACCCAAACACACACGCGCAGCTGGGGGCAGCTATTGAAAGCACCCGGGGAGCAGTGATGGGGACGGTACCTTGCTGAAGGGTACCAAATGTTGAGGGAATTGAACCCACAATCTTCCGATCTGGGACCAACTCCCTAACCACTAGGGCACTAGTAGGGCACTAGGGGCGCTGCCCCTAAAAAGCCAACAAAGGCACTGCTGGGATTCGAACCCAGGACCTCCTGTTTACTAGACAGGCGCTATAACCATCTACACCACAGCGCCTGATGAGAAGCTGCAGAAGACTATAAGATGCAGAGGACTACAAGAAATGAAGCCGGATGATATGCTGTGCGGACCCTTAAATAGGAGAAACCAAAAAAAAAAGAGAAAGCAAGAGAGAAAGAAGAAGAAGAACTGCTTGTTTGGATCCAATTAAAGAACAATTAGCGACTCTCTATAATATGACACTACACCGCCCCCTCGTGGTTATATGAAGTAGGACAGCTAGTCCAGTGTGGCTGAGAATCACATCAGAACACAACAGAACACAACAGAACAGAACAGAACAGAATAAAATAGAATAGAACACAGTAGAACAGAACAGAAGTGAATAGAATAGAATAGAACCAGAAAAGAAAAGAATAAAACAGAATAGAGTAGAATAAAATAGAATGGAACAAATTAGAATAGAATAGAACAGAACACAGCAGAATAAAACAGAAAAGAATAGAACAGAACAGAATAAAATAGAATAGAACACTGTAGAACAGATGAGAATAGAACAGAGCAGGTTAGAATAGAACAGAACTGAGTAGAATAGAATGGAATAGAACTCAGTAGAACAGAACAGAATAGAACTCAGTAGGGTAGAATACAATAGAATTCAGTAGAATAGAATAGAATTGAATAGAATAGAAAGATACTTTAGAAAAAAGGTACAATAACTATGTACAGGAAAGACCCAAGAATAAATAGAATATAAGAAATAAGAAATCAGAGTCAGAAAAACATTGTGACAACTGCACGAACAGACAAACAGAAGCACAATAAAAAAAAATTAATCAGACAAATGAAAATAAGTAAATGAAAAAATAAAATGCAAATGTCATATAAACTGGCTATTCTTTGAACAAATATTTACTAAACTCCTGTTTTCACCGTACCGTACACACTGTTCCTATAAACTAGGTTCTTTGCTATTTAACCTCTAATGGCCATAATTATTGCAGCTGATTGAGCGTTACTGAACATCATCTTTAATAAAAACATAACAAATAAATATACATGCAGCAGCAGATATGTTGTTGCACATATCTGAGAGGAGAAAGGAGAAGAAATTGTACCGCCCACCTTCATGCCCCGCCCCTCTGTGATGTGATTGGTTGGAAGTTTGTTCTCATAAACAGTTTACCATGAAACAATAAGTGTAGTTGCTCAAGGAACAGACTATAGTGCATGCATAATGAATGCTTTTCTTTCTCTTTTTCTCTTCCACTCATAAACCTTGTCAATCTCTCCATACTTGTCTCCGCCACAGACCTCAGTAAAAAAATGTTTCTGACATTAAAATATAATATCAGTATCACTCCACTAACCGGACTACAAGTTTCCACTCGCACACATCCACTGCCCTGAGATCTCTCCCTCCCACTAAAACAGGTGACCCCAGACTCGTGACCTTTATGACTTCCTTGCCGACCTGAACTACCAGGGTCGCTATGAATGGGACTAGGAGCGCCCACATTCCATTATCCTGGAATTTCATTCATTTTCCCTTGAGGCATGATCATTTAAAACAGGTCACTTTCACTTTCACTTAAACCTGCAATATCCCATAATGTACATCTGAACTGCATTGGGATACACCATCAGAGCACGGTGAGGAGATTCAGAGTTCAGTTCCCATGCTGCACGGCCCGGGTCCTTTCTGTTTTTCAGTTTGTCAGGTGAACAGGAGATGCTGAACTGCCCCAAAGGTGTGAGTGCATGAGTGTGTGAGTGTGTGTTTGACTGTGTGTCTGCTCTGTGATGGGCTGCCGACTTGTCCAGGGTGTTCCTCTGTGCATCAGGACAGACTCCAGCACCACCTGCGATCCTACTCAGAGTGATCAAAAACGGGCTGCAGCTTGGCCGAACAGAAGAACAGGCTTTCGTGACATCAAAGCAATATCCATTAGCAACAAGAGATTTTTGATCTTTTTACCTGTATTTGTGCATAAATGATTAATTATATAAATATTGTTTTTTACATGAAATAGTGAAGCACAGTATAGTATAGTGCATGAATAAGATGGCACATTTTAAAACACATCCCACGAGTGATGTTAAGGTGTATATATTGAATTTTTCCATATATCTTACATATATATATATATATATTATATATACATATATTTTTTATGTATATGATCAGTGAGGATATTTGTGTACATATGTGTGTGTATCTATCTATCTATATATATATATATATATAGAGAGAGAGAGAGAGAGAGAGAGGGGTGTGTGTGTGTGTTTATATACATGCACACGTGTGTGACGTCATAAAGCGCGATCAAACCAGCTAGGCAGACGAATTATGTGACGTCACAATTATATGAATTATATCCTACATCAAGGAGTTCACCGAGGTCCCGCTCTACATGTGTGCGTGTAATCTGTGTCACAAGCACGTCTTCCGCGCGACATCCAGCCGTTCTTCACTTTAATGAAAAGAAGATTCACATCCATGATGTCTGTCCTTTAACCCCCATAAACGACGGTGACGCACGTGATATTAACGTTACTGATGTGGACGCATTCAGTGGCGGCTTTTCTCACTATGTGGACACGCAGATCGAGCTCGGGCCCAGCAGGTGTGATGTTTAGGGGGGAGATCTATAGAGGGGGGTGGGGGGGTGGTAAATACACGCCACGCGTGGAAGAGCCACCACGTAAGGCTGCTGTGGGGGCCGCGCATGCGCAGTGCGCTGGGAAATGGCGGCCCGCTCCTGTGGAAAGTAGTGAGATCTGCTCCGATTTGCGCCGAATTTCTGAAGGTAGGTCCCCCGCTCCGCGCTCAGCTCCGCGCCGCCGGCCGCCTAAGAGCTCCGAGAGCCCGGAGCCGAGCGCAGGGGCTGCTGGGAGCGGTGCGTGGGGCTTTTAGTCGGTGTGTTGAGTGGGAACTGTGTTGCGCTGCTCCGTGTGCGTGTGTGTGCGCGCGTGTGTGGATGTTTTTCTGTGCAGACTCTCCTCCCTCCAGCCCTGAACTCTCTCCGACTCCCGGCTCCTCTTCTACACCTTTATTTCCACTTTATTCACCTCCTCCCGCCGCCGCCTTTCTCTCGGTGTTTTGGTGAAGCTGCTCCTGATGATGACGTTTCCTTTTCCCATGACTTTTATCTGAGTCCTCACTAGGCCACAAGAAATACAAAATAACAAAAGTCCCTTCATATCACCATTTATCACGAGTAATTATACTCCAATTAATCAATTAATAACCGGCCAATATTACTCATCGCTAAATAATCAACTTTTTTACACCATTATTCTGAAAAAACTGTAGATGATATTACTCTGGTCATTTTTTCCCAATATTTATGCAGTAAATTCTAATAATATTTATTCTAATATCATTTGTTTTTGCTCGTGAGCGATCAACACTTTTTTTTCTTTTTTTTAACATAATCACACAGCTTATACGGTTAAAAATATCACTCCTCGTCAGGCCAAAAAAGGACTTTTTATCGTTCATAATGCAGGAATCAAATAAAAAGTGTGAAATGAGTTGTTTTAATGATCAACTTTTTTATAACATCATTAATGAAAATGATAGATTCACATTATATCACTCATGTCGTTCATTTCCCGAAATCAGTGTAATAAATTGTTATTTTTATTATAACACAAAATGTATTACTGAATTAAAAATTCAAGAATGTATTAAACACTTTTTTATTTTTACAATGAAGGATGAACATAATCACGCTGCTTACAGTGTTAAGAATATCACTTAAAAATGACAAAGTAATTATATTATTATTATTATCATTATTATTATTAATCATAGATTTATGATTAATATATGTGAATAAAAAGGCTGCTATAGATCTAGATCTATACTATATAGATTATAGTATCGATTCAATTTATTCCCCCCTTTTTAATAATGCTTATAAACATGCAATAATTATAATATATATTCTTTTTTTCCTTCATTTTTGCTCATATGCTGAGAACATAGTGGCACTTTTATTTTGTCAGATAAATGCACACTAAAATATACCTTTAAACTGGACTTTAGTTTTGTCACTGGAGCTTTCTGAAGTGTGTGTGAGTCTCCCGGATGGAGAGTTCAGTTCACGCGTGCTATAAATGTGTAATCTCGTTACAAACGTGTAATAAATGTGTAATAAGTGAAGTTTCTTTCGTCCAATCGTGTTCAGTGCCGTGCGCTGTATGAGACACGTATAGCTGGAATATTGAAAAGTGGAAGAATGAGATTCAGAGGTGTTTTGAAAGATGGATCAGGAATCAGTGAAGAGGACTAAAACAGAGCAAACCGGGTCTTCGCCTGATTGTTTTATGAAAGCCGCCTTTAATCTGTGTGTGTGTGTGTGTGTGTGTGTGTGTGTGTGTGTGTGTGTGTGTGTGTGTGGTAGTACCTGTCCATTCCCATCCTTTCGTTAAGAGTGAAAGAAAAGGTTTACAGGATGGTAGTGAGACCAGCTATGTTACACGAGACGGAGACGGTGGTGCTGACAAATGCACAGGCGGAGTTAAAGATGCTGAGATTTGTGTTGGGAGTGACGAGGAGGGACGGTTTGGAGACAAAGTTAGAGAAGTGAGATTGTGCTGGTTTGGACATGTCCCGAGGAGAGACGATGAGTATACTGGGGAGAAGGATGTCAAAGATGGAGCTGCCTGGAGAGAGGAGAAGAAGAAGGATATAGAGGAGGTTTATGGATGTGGTGAGAGAGGACACGCAAGGGATCGGTGTTGAAGGAAGACAGAAGAAGAAAAATGAAGCTAGGTGTTTCTGTTGGTCTACCTATAAGACTGGTGTATGCAAATGAAGCCTCTTTTGATTGGCTCCATTCACAATCTTGGCTGAAGAACTCTGGATGTTGATAAACATGTTTGTGATGTCACAAAAGCATCAGAAGCTGCTTGGCTTCCAGTGAACAGTTTATTTTAAAGGGCTCGCGTCTCCCTGAGTTTGAAAGTGATTTCATTAATGAACTTAAGGAGTTCGGATGTGAATGTGCAGTGAATTTAAAAGGGTTTTTTGCAGCCCGGCGTTCATAAATGGATCATATGGACCAGAGAGCGAACCCGGCTGTTTATGGGGTCCCATATCTTCATTGATGAATCCTTTAATTCTCAAGTATTTACCGATGAACTCAATGTAACGACAGGATTTCTCCGGCTGCTTTTCTTACTCCGTCTCGTAGGTGGATGTAAACATCCACAGCTTTCAGCAGACGCTCTCATCCAGAGCGACACACATCAGTGTTTCACAGTCCGTTCTTCAGCAGCAGCTGTCAGTCAGCTTGGTGGATGCAAGTGTGTGGGATTTTGTGACATCACTAACCCGGTGAATTCCCGAGGGGCTGTTTCTTCCAGCTCGGCTTCCAGAAACGAAACCGCTTTGACCCGGGAGTGGAGAACGCCTACCGCTCACAAGCTGTACGTCTTTAATGAAAGAAAAAAGGGAAAGAAGTGTTGCTTTCCGCAATATGTGCCCTTTAAAATCTGAGTTTCTGCTCCTGTGGATGTTACTGATTGTTGTAAAAATGGTTAAACATTCAGGAAAATGTGTGACTTTTGATACTTTTCACTTGGAATTGGATACAGGGATGGATTTTGTGGGATCGTTTCGTACTTTTATGATAAGAAGCTCAAATAAATAAACGCAACGAGGGTTGCTGCTGGTTCCTGGCACGTCTTTTTGGCAAATTTTCATCCCTCCCCTTCGTTCCCAGATTCGTTTTCAGACTCTGTGCTCCGCCAGAGTGTTAGCTCTCATTACAAGCTTGATTTTCACCCTCCTGCTGGGGTTGCTCGGGAAAGACGATGACTTATTTTTTGAAGTTTCCTGATGTTCGGAGTTGACCCACAGTCACATGGTCGATTTGGGGGCTGGTTCTCAAAACATGACCCCGAATCGGAGGATTGAGAAGAAGCTTATAGAGGACAGGCTTGTCCGGTCTGCAGACTTGAACGAGAGGCATGGAGCTCGGAGCTCCACTCGGGCTCGGAGAGAGGAGCTAATTGTGTGGGTAGAGAGTGGATCACTGTGCTGCAGCTCAGGCTCAGGAATGTGTTCCCCCCCAGACGTGCCCTCCGTCTGAAAAGGCCCACTTGAGGATCAGGGACTTGGCCCGGGAGACCAGGCCCGCACGCCTTCTGAACGGCACCGCGGTCGGGATTCCCCTGACCTCAGTCTCAGGCTTCAGTTTACCGGATGTTCACCATCAGACGTGTGGATTCCCCAGAAACTCTCTGTGGGTGTTTTCAGACAGTCAGGAGTCGAAGCGTGTTCCTCCTGACCGTTTGTGAAAATCACATCTAGGCATTTTGAATGATAATGCAGGAGCGTGTTCACACCAGCAGCCAGGTCCGTAGTTCACTCAGGAAGAGTGAGATTCAGCGGATATGGAGGCTGATTTGTAGAACATTTCGAAGCTCGCCGCCGGGACCTTCAGAGACCCAGCGCTTTAAGACCCAAGTTTTAAAGGCTTTAAGAACGTGCAAAAAGAATCTCGTTTCCTTCTTTTCAACTCTGATTTTTTAAGTTTATACCAATACATAAAATCTAGAAATGAAAAAAAAAGTTTTTTTGACTTGCTGTCAAACTCACACACTTTTCCTTTTCGAAAGCCTGAAACGCAGGAGTTTCTGAAAATGGTATTTATGTGTGAGGCTGTTTTAAAAAGTCCTGCGATGGGCTGGCGACCTGTCCGGGGTGCGTCCCCCGTCCTCGCCCTGTGTGCGCTGGGTTGGACACCAGCACCCCCCCGCGACCCCGTTTGGGACAAGCGGCAGATAATGGATGGATGGATGGCTGTTTTTAAAAGTCTACAAATGAACAACACATTAAAATCAATTTTACCGACAAATAAATCAGTGTGCCGTCTGAACCGCTCCTGATACGGTCCTGACATTTCCATATAAGGAGTTGTTTTTAATTACTGTGGAGATATAAATGTGTCGCGTGCTTGTGCTGGACCTCTTCTAAAGGTTTTATGACTTTTTTTAATTTATATATATTTTTAAGAAAGTGTCCTTTGGGTCGGACCGGGCTCTTTCATTTCATTTCATTTGAAACTTTTTTTACGGCAAATTTTATTGTTTTAATTCATCTTTTATTTTTTAACTGTATGACCACGGTTTGGTCACCTGACAACATTGTGTATTTTTTATTTTTTCCGAATGATTTATTTTAGGATTTCTTTTTTATTCGCTTGAATGAACTGGAGTAGCTGTCGTCGTTTTAACTGAAGTTAAAAACAGAACATGTTCCACTTTTTGGAAGAACATTAAGGCGCTGCAGGAAAGTCCAGGAACAGATGTGTTTGGACTTCCTCTGTGAACACACACACACACACACACACACACATTTCCCGACCCCACAGCCGGCTGTAGAATAACTGTTGTGTTGATCCATCTGTGTTTAAAACTAAATGTGTTCAACAGCACGTCAGGCCAGGTCAGGACTCGGTGGGATTTCGTGCTCTTGGTTTCTTTTTTTAAAAGCCTTTTCTTGTGTAGGAGAGGTGGGTGTGGGACTTTAGCGGCGTGGACAAGTGAGCATAGATGTCTTCGGGACGGCTGATGGACTTTTTTGTTAGTAATGTGCAGCTTTCACATGATAAACGAAAAGACGGATTAGAGGAGTGGGGAGAAACGAAGTAGCACAGATGAAACAAATGGAAAATAAGAAAAAAGAACAGACACATTAAATAATCAGTTATGTGTCATGGTTGGATTTCATATGATGTTGTTAGAATATTGTTATAAAATGTATTTTGAAGTAGTTACTGAGTCCTACTGTAAGGAGAAGCTGCTATAAATAATTAATTACTGGTTTTAATGATTAAATAACTTCTTTTTTTATTCTTTAAATAATGGAATTGCCTTTTAGTGTCTGCTTTAAGTTGTTCTCAGTTGCAGGTGAGAAAATCCTGTACTTATTGTCCCCAAATGGGAGGTTAATTTAAACTAAAAAGATGATTTCATGTTTTTTAATTCTCCTTTCAGCAGGGGGCCGACATTGGAAAAGCAGGACAGCCACGTCCAAAGTGTGGGATGGCAACACATTGGATGATAAACGAGTTCCCAAATTGCCAGCCAATTTTATCGCCCGTGATTAAATCCCGTGCTTGAATTGGTGTCAGGCAATTAATGCCGAAATTACTGTCTGTCCTCTGTGAAAAATGTCAGGGTCTTTTGTCTCTGCAGAAGATTTCGCCCCAAAGCGGAGTTCGCTCTGCTGCCGGGCCGATGGAGGGATTTTGTGAGCGTCGGATAAAAACGATCAAAGCTTGATATTTCCGGGGGAACTGTCAGTCTAAAATAAAAATGAAAATAAACCCACAATAATTGTTAACAGGATTTTTTGTGAAAGCAGAAGCAACAGAAGGCAGGATTTGAAACCGGCCGGTTCGCGCCGGAGGTCGCGCGAGTATCGGATAAAACTGATCATTTTTTAAAACTAGAAAATATTTCTATTATTTTTGTTTTCTTTGCTCTTTTTGCTTTAAATAAGTTGAAAATTAAGATCAACCCTATCAGTTTATTCACAAAAATCTACTAAAAAAAAAACCAAACATTTTATATATAAAATTATTTCAGCTATTTTATTTTTCAGTTATTTAAACTATCTTTTTTTTTTAGCGTTTATCAGGATTTTTATCCCAGTGAAATCGGCACGGATAACCGTCCGGACTCCGGTGTGGACACGTCGGGGTCAGCGGGACACTAATGGGACGCTCGGATCGAGCTGATGGTCTTTTCTGCTCTCCGACAGAGGCTGCTCTTTTTTTAGTGTGTGGTCCGCTCCTCTCTTCCACCCTGGTGGTCTCCCTCTTCCCTCTCTCTGTAATGATCTCCCAGGAGGAGACGGAGGAGTGTGGGGCGGGTCCGAGGCCGCGGTCTGAACAGATCTCCACCTCGAGATCAGCCGCCAAGCAGCTGCAGGGCCTTTCTATTGGTCGGAGTCTCAGCAGCTGCTTTGCAGACTTTGAGTTTCTCTGCGTTCCTGATTGACGGGGGGCTCCAGCAGAGCAGCCTGGGTAATTCCGCTTCTCCTTCTGGGAAGAAAACAGCGTCGTAAAGCGCGAGACGACAGAACTGACCGCCACTTCTGTGCGGCCGTAAATTTTACGACGGCGGTCCACAAATTTTTTCCTTTTTTACAGCCTCATCCTCCCCCTCAGCGGGGATAAAGGAGCTGTTTGTAGCCTGCCGTCTCCAGAGCTCCACACTTCGGATGTTTGGGCTGCTTTGTCTGGATTTTGTCTGCCTAAATTCTACTTTTTCGAAGACTATGTCCTAGAGGAAAATTTGAAAAATCTTCATTTTAAAAACCAAAAAATCAGCTTTTTTGAGTTACTGGAATATTAGTCTCGCTCTGCCTGAAAAGAAATACATCAGACGCGTTCATCTTCATCTGTTACTGCTGACAAATTTTAATTGCAATTTGAAAGAGTAGAATTCCTAATTCCAAGGGCTTTTTACACTATATCATTAATTATATCATTATAATTTAGTGATCAAATATACTTACATTCTGCAATATTGATAAGTTTAAATAGAAGTTTAATTCGATTTAACAATGTAATCATGATTGATCCATTTAAAAATAGACGCAGTACATTTAGTGCCTCAAAAAGGAAAAGAAAAAAAAAATTTCCTTTAATTTGAAACCAATTTAGTGTGGGTTTTTTTTTTTTTTTTTTTTTTCTCCGCAATTAGATATTTCCCCTAAATTGTTCTTCCCTGATTCATAACCCTGCGGAAATAAAGCATATTTTCTCCACTGCTGGCGGATCTAGTTCAGATTTGTAACGTGTGTGGAAATGAGTCAAGATCAAGAACAGTTTCACACATCAGTCATAATCGAACCCGGTTATTCCGGTATCAGTGAGACATAAAGTGGCCAAAAGTTTTGAGATTGCCGCAAGCATTGGTTTTCACAAAGTTTGCTGCTCCAGCGCTTTTGGATCTTTGTTCATCTGATCGTCGTCATGGCTTTGTGGTGGTTATGCAAATCGCAGACTCTGAAAATTAATATTTGTGTCATTCTCCAAACTTTTGGCCTTTATATTCCCATACTGAATGTCTTCATGAAAGATAAATACGTATATGAGCGTTAAACGTGACAAAAACCCCAAAAGCAAAAAAAAATGTTTCCTTGAAACGTGATCATCGTTCACTCCATTTTTGAAATCATTTTGGTTATTTTGATGAGAAATGATATTAATTGATTAGTTTGATTATTTGATTTGCTCTGTGTGCCAGTGCTGTACAGAAACATTGTCCAGATTTGAGGAGCATGATGGTCATATTTCTCAGGCACCAAGTGCCCGTCCTCGCCAAGCACAGTTAGATACATCAGCTGAACATGTCCAGCGTTTGGATGGACAAAAAAAATGTGAACGTCGGCAAGAATTCTTTCTTTTTGTTTGTAGAAAGTTGGAGTTTTCGTGTGGATATAAAGTGATTGTATTTATAATATATATATAAACTCTGCAGCATGCATAGTGAAGTTATTAATGAAGTACGTCTTCATACCGCGTGGCTCACTGAGTGCAGATTTCCATGTGAAGTTCGTGGACAATTTGTCCAGACTTCCTGTTGCTGGAGGATGCAGTAATCTATAATAACCAACCAGAACAGACCAAGCAAGCAGTAAACGAAACATATTATTGCTTGAAGTGTCTGTGCCCAAGCTGTGTGTCTGAGGCTGGTCACCTTTCTGGATCAGGACGTCAGGGGCCTGTCGTCCATTTGTCTCACTCCTGTGTCGGAGTAATTAAAGCAGCATGCCCGTGCTGTGTCAGGGGTCAGCTGTAATTGTTTTTCCTGCTAAAGAGGTTTTTCCTCCTGACCGCCGCTCGAGAACCTCCAACCCCCCCACGGAAGACAGCCTGCGGTGCTTTTTCTCCGAATGAACTCAATCGCTGCTCGACTCGCTCCAGTCCGATCTCTTTCACACTTTTGGGAGCAGAGCGTGTCGGAACTGAATTATTGAGCTTTTTCTCAGGGATTAAGAAGCTCCTTGTTAGTAAAATAAGATCAAACTCAGTCTGAGGGCCATCTAGCTGACTTTGAAGGGGTTTCCTGAAGTTCAGCTCTAGAGAACCTACAAGCTATTGGAGTCATTTTGATATACTAGGGTTGAATGCATTCGTACCATAATATCAGAGTGTGAAGTATTTCATAATGCTTATTACTGAGTGTTATTACATGCTTATTACACTGTTATGACGATAGCTACACTGTAATAAGCGCAGATTAATCGCATGCACCTCTCGGCTTCATTGCAAACGTAGAGAAAGCTCCAGCTTCTCCAGAAGGACACATTCGGGCAGATAGATGGTAGTTATGATTGTCTAGTAGCTGAACACTCATACAAAGGCATTGGGAGCGTAAATGGTCAAAAAAAGTCTTAAAAACAAAGATACAAGGTGTCCCTAAACTTTTGACAAACAGCGCACGTCTGGAGCGTGGGATATTGAGACGGAATGGACTGATTGGGAATTCGTGGAGGGCGAGCAGCGTATAATCCACTTTGTGCTGAATCAGCACGATAGCTTGGTGGGGAGTGTGTGAGAGGCTGTGGGGAGGGTGAGGTGTTGGATGAGTACACACACACACACTCCTGTGGGGAGGAGAGGAGCGTATGTAATTTTCATGGTTTCTCAGATTCAGCCTGGAGCACACAAACACACACACACACACACACACACACACACACACACACACAGTGGCGAGGAATCTGATAGAGAGAGGGAGAGTGAGAGAGAGAAAGAGAGAGAGAGAGTGAGTGAGTTCAGGAAAAGATGAGGAAAGAAAGTTTCTAATGCCAGGTTGGATTAAATCATATTTTTTTTATTTGTTCTGGCAGCACACTCTGATTGGTTGAGGAACGCTACACTCGAGCTGTTTTTCAAAGCCTGTGATATGACTTGTGGCCCCTGCCCTCAAGTCCACAACCATTATCTGGGTGTTTGTGTTTGGATAGGACGATGTTAGAGGATCATGAGAGACGGGGATTTTGGCTAATCTGTGATGATTTTCTTTGATATAAATTTTTAAACCGTAGAACAGTGTTATTGACGAAGGTTAAAATGAAATTCCAGCTCTTGCCATTTGCAAATGAAGCTCCTAAAGGAGTTTTTGGATATACTGTACTTAAAATACAGTATTTTTCCTCCATAGTCAGACTTAATGTTGAGGAGCAGTTCTCCAGATCTTCCTGAAGGACAGTGTTGTTGTCTCTCATTTTCAGTCCAGTCTCTGTACCTGAGCAGTTCTCCAGATCTTCCTGAAGGACAGTGTTGTTGTCTCTCATGTTCAGTCCAGTCTCTGTACCTGAGCAGTTCTCCAGATCTTCCTGGAGGACAGTGTTGTTGTCTCTCATGTTCAGTCCAGTCTCTGTACCTGAGCAGTTCTCCAGATCTTCCTGGAGGACATTTACATTTACATTTACAGCATTTAGCAGACGCTTAGACGCCCATACATTTTTTTGGGCAGTGGTGGCCTAGTGGTTAGAAGGATCAGAAGATTGTGGGTTTGATCCCCTCCCCAGTGGGTTGCCCCGAGGTACCCTTGAGCAAGGTACCGTCCCCGTCACTGCTCCCCGGGCGCTTTCAATAGCTGACCACTGTTGCACGTGTGTGTTTGGGTGAAATGCAGAGGTCAAATTTCTCATTCGTGGGATTATGAATAAAGGATTATTATAATTTTTTTTTTTTGTTTGTTTTTTTTTGGAGGAGCAGGGGTGGTAGAGATTAGGAAAGAGAGTAGAGGTTTTTAGGAAAGAAGGAGTAAGGGTAGGAGGGTGGATGGTTTGGGAGGGATTAGTCCCTCAGAAATTCCATGAACAGGTGGGTCTTTAATCTACGTTTGAAGACAGCGAGGGACTCAGCAGTTCTGACCATCAGGGGGAGTTCATTCCACCACTGAGGGGCCAGAACTGAGAAGAGTCTTGATGCGTGTCTTCCTCTGTTTTTAAGCGGTGAGGGTTCAAGACGAGCAGTGCTTGATGGTCTGAGGGGACGAGAAGAGACACGATGTTTGATTAGAGCCGACAGGTAAGATGGTGCAAGGCTGTTAGTAGCCTTTTAAGCGAGAGTTAGAGTTTTAAACCTGATACGAGCAGCCACTGGGAGCCAGTGCAGGTCCCGCAGCAGAGGAGTGGATGAAGAGAACTTGGGATGGTTGAAGACGAGTCTAGCGGCAGCGTTTTGAATCGGTTGTAGTGGTCTTGTTGCCTTCAGTGGAAGACCTGCCAGAAGAGAGTTGCAGTAGTCCAGCTTCGAGATGACCAGGGACTGGACCAGCAGTTGGGTTGCCTGGGTGGTGAGGAAAGGACGGATTCTTCTAATGTTGAAAAGAAGGTGTCGGCAGGACCTAGAGAGATTAAGGACATGGGAGGAGAAGGAGAGCTCGTTGTCGAAAGTGACACAGAGGTTCCTAGCCGATCAAGATGGGACGAGAAGTGAACCGCCAAAGGAGATGAGAAGGTCATGACGCGGAGTTTGATGGCCTTCGAAGTAGAGAAGCTCAGTCATGTTAGGGTTGAGTTTGAGGTGGTGAGCTGTCATCCATGCGGAGATGTCAGCCAGGCAGTTAGAGATTCGGGTAGAGACCTGTTGATCGTAGGAGGGAAAAGCGAGGATAAGTTGGGTGTCGTCTGCATAAGAATGGTAGGAGAAGCCATGAGAGTATGACCTTCCCCAGAGAGCCGGTATATAGAGAAAATAGAAGGGGACCGAGGACAGATCCTTGGAGAACGCCAGTTGTCAAATTTTGTGGAGTGGACCGATGACCTTGCCATGAAACTTGGTACTGTCGATCCTGTAGGTATGAGGAGAACTACTGCCAGGCAGTGCCAGCAATCCCCAGGTTGGAGAGAGTGGTCAGGAGGAGCCGGTGGTTCACTGTGTCAAAGGCCGCTGAGAGATCAAGGAGAATCAAGACTGAGGACAGGTTGTTAGATCTTGCAGCATGGAGTTCGTGAGTGACAGCCAGAAGAGCAGAAGAGGACAGTGTTGTTGTCTCTCATTTTCAGTCCAGTCTCTGTACCTGAGCAGTTCTCCAGATCTTCCTGAAGGACAGTGTTGTTGTCTCTCATTTTCAGTCCAGTCTCTGTACCTGAGCAGTTTGATAGTTCTGTGTTGGTTAATCCACACAGGGATCTACGTCTGAACCTTCAAGCAGAACAAAGCGTCTAACTTGAGACATGAAGCAGAGAAGAAACAGGAGCAGATGATTCCAGATGATCAGGGGATTCGTTTACTGCTGATGCTGAACGCTGTGGATGTTGGAACCCTTTAAGTGAAAGTGGAAGTGATTATTCTTGTCATTGTGAGTACACAGCACAGCGCGTAGTGAAACTACGTGAAATTACACCTCTGCTTTGTACCCATACGCACATACATGCTATTGAAAGCGCCCGGGGAGCAGTGACGGGGACAGTACCTTGCTCTTTCAAAGGGTATCTCTGGGCACCCTACTGGTCTGGGATTCGAACCCACGACCTTCTGATCCTGGGGACTAGTCCCTAAACACTAGTCCACCTCTGCCCCATCCAGAACCTTGTATCTTTAGACACTTTGCAGCCTCGAGCACTAGAATATTTGTTCCCATTTCTTTCATTTAATCTACTCAGTATGTCAACGATAAGACTGTTTGAGAGAAGTAAGACAGTATCTTTGCACCAACAAGATGATTCCTTAAAAAATGTAAAGAAACGAGAGGTTTACTGTAGAAACTGTGAACTCCTGCAGTGATAAAGTGTGAAAAAGCAAAACAACAATGGCTGAAACTAATCTGCATCTGCTTTCACTGTTCAAACACAGTTATGAAATAAAGCTTCAGAAAGGCTGCTGCTGAGCATGGAGTTGCATCTGGAGAACAGATGAAACATCTGGGCGCCAACACTCAAGTCGCTGCTTCCTCAGTGCTTTTAAGAGCTTTTGCGAGGCTGTGTTTTGATCGGAAGGGAAATGTTGGTGTTTACCGCTGTTCGCTTTCTGTCAGTAAACAGTCGGGCCGACTGGGCTGCCCTTTGCTGAATTACAGCTCAGAACCCAAGGGTGGGTAACGTGACTGTATGTGGTATACTGTGTCGCTGTGCATCGTAGGTCGGTCTGAGCTAAGAAAACCAAACAAACGGCATGAAGAAACCCACCAACTCCGCCAACATGAAACAAACCAAATAAAAGCAACCAGGCGCTCTGATGTTTCCGATCGGTGGCTGCTGGTTTTTTCGCCTCCCGCCGGCAATCAAGACGTCCCAGATATGCAGAACATGTGCTCGATTAGTGATGAGAAAGTGACTATTCATCAGCGTGAACACAAAGCACAAAGCGAACGGCAAATACATGCTCGCTCTGCATTTAACCCACACACAGTGCAGCGGTGGGCAGCCATATCCAGCGCCTTGGGAGCAGCGATGGGGTCGGTACCTTGCTGAAGGATACCTCCGATGTTTTAACACCGTTAAGAGGGTCTGGTTTCAGAGAGGAGCTCATACAGGGGACAGTTTCCACCTGAACTGAAGACCCTTTCTTTACTCTTGTATAAGAACACCTTCTGGAGGAAAGATCTGCTCTTGCTTCAGTCTTTCAAAGTAGAGGGGGAAGGAAGTCCTAGTGCATTTAAACAGCAACTTGTAGATCTGTTGATCTCTCTCTCTCTCTCTCTCTCTCTCTCTCTCTCTCTCTCTCTGACAGGTTGGGAGCCTCAGTGTTTTTCAGTATTTAGTCAGTCTACTGGAGCTGCAGCAGATGATCAGCATGGGCAGGACCGCGCTGAGAGGTAAAAGCCCAAACTACAGGAGTTTATCTGAGACACTAACCCTCAAAAACAGACCATGTGACTCCATACACACCGTCAGAGTTCCACATTTTAGTAGTTTAAGTTCAAGGCAATCGAAACGAGCTCTTTCTCTCTCGTTATCTTCTGGACACGACATCCCATTGTGGAAGATCGAGCCGCTCCTGGTTCTGCCCCCTGAACTACCTCCCTGAAGACCTCAAACCATCATCCATCAGAGGAACTGGAACCTCCCAGACACGGTTCACACTCATTACTTCAAAAACAGAGAGAACAGAGTTCATAGGTTTCTTAAAGCTCTTAGTTTTGCAGTCGTTGGCTGTGCATTTATGGGGATAAACGAAAAAAAAAAAGCTTTTCGTCAATTAACTATGCATTTTATTTGTATTACATCAATATTCCAGAACATTTTCAAGTTCACGTCATGGGTTTATATAAAAACACTAATTCAGTGCGTGGCACCTTGTTTATGCTCATTATAAACCTCATTATAAGCTCATTCCTCACTGTATTGGGTGGGATTTTGAACACCACAGCCTATATTCATTTATCCAGCTGTTGCTGGATGTTGTACGGAGTGCTCTTAGGAGTTATTAGAATAGTTTTTATAAATGAAATCATACTTTGCCCGAATAAGGCATCTTTTATTTTCAAAAATACGCCCAATATGGCTAATTTTCTCATCAAATTTAGATTCGTTCACATTAATATTGCATCTTAAACCGTTAAAAAAATGCACCGAGTTCAGGACTGAAAACGGAAAAAGCGTTTTAGGATATCCGTGTGCGTTTTCCCCGAGAGAGAGCTTTTTATTTTTTTCTTTATTAGGAAAGGGTTGAATACTCATGGAGAGACGCAAACTGTGTAAAGGTGTTTTATTATTTCAGGTGTTCTTTTTTTCTGTATTGACTGTTTCCGTGCAAAAGCCTGCTGAGCCTGTTTTTTAATCGAGTTGAAGAAATTGGAACGAAATTTGCCACGTGGAAGCGGATGTGCTTCAGCTAGATGTGTGTGTATTATTTTCTGAACTTTTTTCAGACATCATTCACTGGTCGCTTTAGAAAACAGGGAAGCAAGTCTGGGCTAATCCCTCCTGAAACAGGTTCGGGAGGAATTGATGTGAAATAGGTTGCAGCAAAGCAGGATTATCTGATCGTTTTAATCTATCACTGAGAGTCCTGCTCTGTCGGAGAGGTTTCCCAGGTTCGGCCGATTTGGGACCGTGATCTCACTTGATGCTTAAAGATGAAATGAGTCACAACCAAACTCTTTGCTTTCATTTAGATTTAAGAAAATGATTTGAGCTAAAAACGATCATTCATTTCATCGAAATGAATTTACGAAACGTCCTATGTGTGTTAGAAGGACCTGTAATCTTTTATTTACATTTATTTTAGAAATGAACAAAAGTATTTCATTGGTGATTGAGATTCTTCTTCTCTTTCAGAAAAGACTCCATAAATCAAATCCGAATTCATTTAAACTCTTACGTTCTCGGAAACAGCCGACGTTACTCCAGAGCACTCAGTGAAGCACAACGAAATGCAGACTTTAACCCACGCACACACTGTGCAGCAGGGGGCAGCTATTGAAAGTGCCCGGGGAGCGTTGATGGGGACGGTACCTTGCTCAAGGGTACCTCAGGGCAACCTGCTGCTCCGGGATTCAAACTCACGACCTTCTGGTCCTGGGACCAACTCCCGAGCCCCTAGACCACCGCTGCCCCAAATATCGATCAGATCTCAGCCTGGGTCCGAAGCCGTTCTGATTCTGATTTCCTCGCGGATCCTTTGCTTTTTCGCTGTTTAGACGAAAGCGCGATCAGGTGGCTGTTACTGAAAAACAGATGTGTGCTTCATGGGTTTCTTCTGCTCTTGTTTGCTTTCTCTCCAGATGGGAAAGAGAGTAAGAAGGAGAAGGCGGGCCGGAGCACTCCCGTCAGTGCAGGTCCCACACCAGTGAAAGGTAACAGCTTCAACTCTGATCCTGGATCAGTTCTCACCGCTCACATTTCACTAGCAATCGGTCTTGTAACTGCCTTCAGGCACAGCGCTCTAATATCGTGCACATTTTTATGTGGAAGCTACATTTGCAAAGGAAGAGGATGTGGTTTAGAAAAACCACATGTTTGATTTTAAGAGCGGCAAAAATATATTATTAGAAACGTGTTCTATTTCGTGATCGAAGGTCCGGGTTCCTTTTTCCCCCCAATACGTTTTAATGCTGACACCAACAAACCAGCACTGTAGAATTAAATCACAAGTGGGCAAAAATCAAACCATGAGGTTCACAGTCTCTGCCTTCTGAGCGTGAAGATGAGCTCATGGTAACCTTTATATATCACTTCTGCCCGCCGGTGAGCCGAGAGGGGCTTTCATCGGGACTTGCAGAGAAAACACCTTCGGTTTAGGAGGAAAAAGAAGGCAAAATGGGAAGCGATTTAAAAATGCTTGATGGGAACCTGCATGAAAGAAATGAAAGCCTTAGAAATGATCCATCTTAAACAACTTGGTGTGTCTGTGATAAGAGGCACTGCAAAAACGGAAAACAATGGAAAGACACGAATGAATGAAACGTTGAGGAGTGAATGGGCATCAGCGCCACATCCCGGTAGTGGCAGGATACTCGTCTATGGACCGAGAGGTTCGAGTCCACCTCCAGCACTACCTCCACTGGGTTCCTGAGCAAAACCCTGAACCCCAGGCTGCTCCAGGGGGGACCGTCCCTGTAACCAGGAAATGGAGGTCGCTCTGGATAAGAGCGTCTGCTGAATAACGTAAATTTAAATCACAGAAATGAACCTTAAAGCACAAAATCTCTTTAACCATCTTAGATAAACATGTATCCTCGGATCTCCTCGCGTTGAACGACTGAGGGAATTGGGCCTTGGGGTTGCCCTCAACAAAATATCGAGTTTAAATTCAATAAATCCATATTTCATGCAAGTGAAAGTGAAAGTGACTATTCTGGTCATTATGAAACACAGCACAACACAACACAACGAAATTCAACCTCTGCATTTCACCCATACACACGTGCAGCAGGGGGCAGCTATTGAAAGCACCCGGGAGCTGTGACAGGGACGGTACCTTGCTGAAGGGTACCTCAGGGCAACCTACTGATCTGAGATTCGAACCCTCAGTCTTCCGATCCGGTTAGTCCTTCACCACTAGACCGGCACTGCATAAGAGATGGTTTTCTCCCTTCATCATCCAGGGCACCCTGTTAGATCAGCGTCGATGAAAGTAAATAGCAGCAGCATCACACAGCTGCCGGATCTGCACGCCGGACCGACGGGAGCGGTTTCTCTCCGTTCATGCGACTCCAGCAGTGTCTGTCCAAGCAAGTTCTCGCAGCTTCCCAGTCGTGTTTAATACAGAGAATAAAAGAGCAGGACCGATTCGGACCGTCCTGGTGGAACGTGCAGCATGAAGTGGCGCCGAGGAGGCGGATCGCTCTGTTCGCTGACCAAAATGTACCAATCATCGCCTGATTTTATTACAAAGGCTTTTTTTCTGAAACTTATCTGGGGTTTCTTCTGAGCGTTTTTTTAGCCTAACTTTATAAAGGGGGCCAGTAATGAGGGCGCTAACTAGACGAGGAGCTGTTCTTATGGTAAGAGCGCCCTCTTGTGTACAGTCGAGGTCAACAGCAGAACTTTGTGTGTTGGATCACACTGAATGCACAAACAGCATTGTTTATAGTGTGTGTGTGTGTGTGTGTGTGTGTGTGTGTGTGTGTGTGTGTGTGTGTGTGTGTGTGTGTGTGTGTGTGTGTGTGTGAATAAATCTTCAGCCCCAGAGTCATTCTCATGGGAGGAGTATCTGAATGAGACGTCGTCCATCCCTGCTCCTGCCAGCTGCTTCAGACAGGTGAGAAAACAAACCAGACAACTGACCAAGAGACACTCAGACCCGTTCAGCCAATCAGGCTTCAGCGTGTTGATCACAGTGAGGGAACAACAGTGTCATTTTCAACACGTTTTACAGAAACGTCCCATCTCAGGAGTTCTTCACACTGACCATACATATCATGTCTATCAGCTAAATATATTCATATATATGGGGCAGCGGTTGCCTAGGTGATGTTCATACTTTATTGACTGTTTTCTGTCCGTGTGATGGCAGAGTTCAGGAAATTTGAGTTACAGCTTGTAATGGCTTCATATAAACTGATGTTCCTTAACTTTATATTATTCTAACTGGGATCAAAAGCTCTTTAAGGAATCCAAACTTCAGCTGTAGGAGCCCTGTAGGAGCACAGCTGCTGTGTTATCTGTTTTCGATTTGAAATGTCTGCGGTCGAAAATATTCTCCACGCTCGCTTTTCATTTTAATGACATATTACCTGGAATATTTTATAAAATAATTTTATTTCTTCATTAGAATTATTTTTAACTCTTACATTGCACAAACAATAATATAATACTGTTTCAGTGCATTTTTTAATACATTTCAGTTATTTCAGTCCTGTTATAAAAGCAGGTTTGAAGTTTGGTCTTTGTTTTTACAGTTTGATATAAATGACATATATGGTGCTGTGCAAAAGTCTTGAGCCCCTCATTCCCTCATAATTTGCTTCCAAGGAGCAGCGGTTTCTCGTATTTTTAATGTTTCTGAGGGACAGATCTCCAGGCTTCCTGAAGGACAGTGTTTTTGGCTCTCACTTTCATGAAGCAGCGAAGAAACGGGAGCAGATGATTCCAGATGATCAGGTGATCAGTTTACTGCTGATGCTGAACGCTGAGCTGGTGGAACCCCTTTATCTAGAACAGGGGTGTCGAGAGTTTGACAGAAATAAAATAAGATTTTTGCACCAACACTATGATTCCCTAGAGAAATCTAAAGAAACGAGGCGTGGCTCAAGACTTCAGCACGGTACTGGATGATTTTAGAACTCAAACAACACACAATGTATATAACACACAGATATTTTTCCCGTCTTCAGTCTCGCATCCCTCCCTCCAATGACTTCAAGGCCGGAATGAAGTTGGAAGCCCGAGACCCTCGGAACTCCACCTCCGTCTGCATCGCCACGGTGATGGGCATGACGGGCATCAGGCTGCGCCTGCGCCTCGACGGCAGCGACAACACCAACGACTTCTGGAGACTGGTCGACTCCTCAGATATCCAGCCAATAGGAACCTGCGAGAAGAACGGAGACATGCTGCAGCCTCCGCTGGGTACAGAACCATCTCCAGTCATTTTAGTAAAATGCTCAGAATAACACAGGACGTCCCAAAGTCCAGCAAAACATTCTCCTCATTTACATGTGATTTTACTAATAAAGATCTTTCTGCAATGGATCAGCCTGTTATTCTTAAGTAACAGACTGCAGTGGTACCCTGCTGGGTATGCCTTGAGCATCTTTAGCTGGAGATAATAAAATAAAAAGTTATTTTTTAAGGTGGACTCTGTACGTCCCATGGTGAATCATGCTTTCCTTTTTTACTTGAAAACGATGAATTTTTTTGCTCTAAATTAATTGGAAGGTGTGCCTTGTGTTTACTGCCAATGTACAAAAACACAAAGTGAACCATGCTAGAGAGCTGTGTTTGGTTTTTGGTCTTTAGCTCTTTACAAACATTATACTTTGCCTCCTCAGGACAAACCAGTTGGGTATTCCTGGTGTAAAATAGCGTTGTTCGCTACTGCGGTGCTGATTTCTGGATTTTGGTAGTAAAGAGGGTTTTTTAAAGCTGCCGTGTGGAGCAGCGTTCGATTGAGTTGGTCTCTTTATTTATTCCCTGCAGGCTTCAGGATGAATGCCTCCTCATGGCCCATGTTCCTGCTGAGGACGTTGAATGGAGCAGAGATGGCGCCGTCTTCAGCGTTCAAAAAGGTGAATTCTTTCACTTTTTACATTTCACTCTGTATTTATTCTTTCAGAGGACACACTGTAGTTTATGAAATGGAGCTTTTCCACGTTTAACTCAAACATAATCTTTGTGTCCTCTGACAGGAGCCTCTGAGACCCCCTCAGAATGCATTTAAGCCAGGCATGAAGCTGGAAGCAGTGGACAAAAAGAACCCTTACCTCATCTGCCCCGCCACCATCGGAGAGGTGAAAGGCGACGAGGTGTTTGTGATGTTCGACGGCTGGAGGGGCGCCTTCGATTACTGGTGCCGTTACGACTCCCGAGACATCTTTCCAGTGGGCTGGTGCGCCGCCACCAAACACAGCCTGCAGCCGCCTGGGAACAGCAGTGAGTAACCGAGAGAGAGTCAAACGAATCTTTAAAGAAAGTTCAAGGGAACATGAGGCAAATTTGGTCACCCTCACAGCGAGAAGGTCCTGGGTTCACTTCCCAGGTGGGACCGTTTGGGTCCTTTCTGTGTGGGCATGTTCTTCGGTTTCCTCAACCGTCCAAAGACATGAACGTCCAGTGGAGCGGAGCTGATACCGTAGGTGTGAGTGTGTTCGTCTGTGTGTCTGCCCTGCGACTGACCCGTCCATGGTGTGTCCCCGTCTTTCACCCCGTGAGAGCTGGGATAGACTCCAGCACCCTAATCAGGAGAAGCAGCTCAGAAAATGAGTGAGTGAGAGAGTATATGGACGTTTATGTAAGGTGAAATGAGAAAACAACAATTCATTCAAATACTGGAGCTCATTTCTGAGGAAATGTTCTCTTTAAAGACATGTGCACCGTCCATTCTTTCATCCCCTCCCCAGAGACACACATCTGGCAGAAATCCACCGCCCTCTGATCTTTCTTTCTTTCTTGGGATTCAGCAGAAGTACAGCCATCATTGTTGACTGTGTGGAATTAGACAAAAACTTTATTGATCCCGAGGGAAATTGTCTAAGTTACTGCACAGACAGACAGATCCACCAGTAGACACTAATAACAATGTGAAAAGTTGTGTAAAAAAAAAAAAAAAGTACTGTATTATTTTAAAAACTGCATGTTATTGCACATTCTTAGAATAAGAAAAGTTGCACGTATGCAACATTCTGGCTGCTAAAAGTAAATGGTGGTTAATGGAAAAAGCTTTGTTTTTTCACTCCATGAGGTCCTTTAAGGACATGACTTCTCCTGAAAACTAGGAGCAATGCAAAGGGACAGCCACTAGGGGGCGCTTTAACTCCACACGCATCAGCAGCAGACATGTAGAGATCCTCTCAGTGCAGAGGAGGTGAAAATAGCCCTCTTTTCTTGTAAATCCAATCCAGGAGACAAAAGAAAGCACTTCACACTCCTTTCATATCCCTATTAACTTCTTAAAGCACGTTGCCATGACAACTCCTCTTCCTCATTTTCACAGTCCATTCATTAATAATTGTGATGGATTTAATGGCTCGGCTAGGTCCGGTTAGAGATTCGGGAAATCGAAATTGAGTTTAATTGAAAAGTAGCACCATTCAGCTCGGACAAAAGCAAGAGGCAGGGAAGGGTCTCAGCTGTCACTCATTCTTATTGTCATGGCAACTGTGGCAGTGACCTCTCTTGTCTGTACTTAGAATGAAAATGAATCAATTAAGAATGAATAATTAAGTCGGGTGAGACCTCCCGAATTATTGTCACGGCTGTGGTTAATTGAGGTTGGTGGCAATGAGAATGTGAGGATCTGTATCGTCTGAAAATGACTGGCGGGCACGCACACACACACACACACACACACACACACACACACACACACACACTGCATGTATAGAGAGAGAGAGAGAATTATGTCACTGTATGGACGGTAGAGTGTATGTTTTCCCATTTACATTAATTGTTTAGGTGCAGTTCTGATGCCAGCAGTTTTATTTGTGATTGATTGGCTGATTGATTGATTGATTGGCTGATTGATTGATTGGCTGAATTATTTGACCCGTAGGGCTGCTCACTTGAGTAGGTGCATCAGTCCATCAGCGTTACCTGGGGCACATAACCCGTACACACAACTGGAGGCAGTGGTGGCCTAATGTTTAGGGAGTCGGCCACAGGATTGGAAGGTTGTGGGTTCGAATCCCTTACCAGTAGGTTGCCCTGAGGTACCCTTTAGCAAGTTACCGTCCCCATCACTGCTCCCCGGGCGCTATCAATAGCTGCCCCCTGCTCCACGTGTGTGAGTGTATGGGTTAAATGCAGAGGTGTAATTTCGCTGTGTTTCACAATGACTTTCACTTTCACTTTCACTCAGAGTTTGTGTGGCATGCAGCCCAGACCATCTCTGAAGCGATCTCTCTGAGGATCAGGACAGTTTTTCGGATTCTGATCAATGCGGTCTGAGCGATCTGTGTGTCCTCAGAGCGTTATGAGTGTGTCCAGTGTGTTTACACAAGCACGCCTTGTTGTCAGGCGAGAACAAGACCTCCAGGGTCCGGGAAGCAGTGATGGGGAAGGTACCTTGTTATCTAACGGCAACCTACTGGTCTGGAATTCAAAGCCATGAACTTCCAATGCTGGGACCTAGTCCCTGAACACCGCTGCACCTATATATATATATATCAAATATGCAAACATCATGACATTATCCTGTGAAACACATCAGACTCGCTGCTCCTGTTCCCTCAGAACTGCGGGAAGATCCGTTTCAGTGCAGTTCAGCCGTTGTTCTCTTCTTAGTCGAGGCTCTTTTCCCGTATCGTTTAATCCAGTGAAACAATGAGGCAACACAAACACCCAAAAATGATTCTCCTCAGGAAGCACTTCCTGCATCTTCCAGCTGTCAAGTTCCAGCCCTTTAAAAAAAAAAAAAAAGCGAGAGGTGCGAGGAACACAGCCGATCGAAGCGGAACGGAATGCAAAAGTGAAAGACTCGAAATGAAACCGAGCAGTGAAACCTGCGAGCCTGTGAGCGCTTAGACGCCCGTCACAATCCTTACTGGAAACTAAACCACTCTGCACCGTTGTGTGGTGGTTTCCCCCTTCCGTCACCCTCCCTCCCACCATTCCTCTCGGCGGAGGAGTGTTCAGCATGTCCTCCTCTCGCCGCTGCCGCTTGTGCTGTTGCTCTTCGCTCAGTGCGACGGCAGCGCTGCTCTAGTCGGGTTTTGTTCCTGTGCAGCTCTGTCTGTTTTTTCTCTCCGTCCTTCCTTTGAGTGTGACACTGGATTGGACAGACGCTCCGGCACGGTGAGGTCAGGGGGTTTGTGTGTGTGTGTGTGTGTGTGTGTGTGTGTGTGTGTGTGGAGGGGTTTTACTCACATCATCCTCCCCTTGAATTTCTGGCGTCTCTGAATCTCATTCAGTCTCAGCGCTTTGCTCTGAACTGCTTTGCTGATTGGCTTCATTGAAGTGTTTCAGTGGAAAATGAGACATTTTTAAAAAGAAGGGACGGACTGCCTGTCCTTGTGGGGACAGCCAGTCATTTGCATTTTTGAGATGTAAATTTATTTGAGGTATTAAAGATGAAGGAATTAACGCATTTGCTTTTTTGTTGTGTGTGTGTGTGTGTGTTTATAAGTTATGGTTAATGGTTAATGAAATGGCAAAATTAAATGTCCCGATAGTCCAAGACATTTTAATGATGCATGAATTGAGTTGTGCCTCGTTTTAAAAACATTACCAGGCTTTTATTCAGAGTTTGAGCCTTAAAGCACATTTTTTTTCCAATCTTTTTTTTACATTCAAGCTGCTTTTTGACAGAGTGCAATTTTCAAATCCACAATTTTCAATTCCGTCCTATTATTTCTTATCGTCAGGGTCCAGCCGAGCAGGTCTAACATTAAGAATGAAATCTAATGAGGCAGAAATTATGGCGGTCTGGCAGATTGCAGGCAGTACCTCAGTCTCCAGATGAAAAAATGGCCTTGTTGGCCAAAAAAAAAGCTAAATAAATGACGTTTAGTAAGATATTTCCATCACATTGCGGAGTCCTGCTGATGATACCGTGTTTAATATGAAACAGGCCGCGGGTCAGTGTTCCCGAAGCACCGACCCGGTCTGTGATCTGTGAGCAGGGGTGTTTCTCAGTTTACCAAAGCATTTCTCTCTCTCTCTCTCTCTCTCTCTCTCTCTCTCTCCATTTCTCCCGTTCCCTCTGCCTCTTTCTTTTCTCCCTCTCTCTCTCTCTCACTCACTCACTGACTCTTTGCTCATTCTCCTGTATTTTCTTCAATTAGTTTGTTTCCTTAAACACACATCACACACACACACGCACACACACACACACACACACACACACTCACACTGTCTCTGGAGGGTAGTGGGTCATGGGGAAATGAAGCTGTGCCCCAGTGATCATTCCCATCTGCTGCTGCTGTAACTGCACTGAGGACACTTCAGGCTCTCTCCTCTTTTTAATCCCCCTCTCTCACACCGCTCCCCCGTCCAGTCACGCAGGAGTTACTCAGGGTCGACAGAGACACAGACACGCCCTCTGCTCAGGAATCCCTTTTTTTTCCCCCTTTTATTTCATATGGTCACAGGCACGGCTGCAGAACAAGCTGATGATTTTCGTGAGTGTGTCTTCTGCATGTGCAGTGTTGTGTTTTGCATACCGTGACCTTTACGCCGTGTGATTTGGGTGGAATCTGTGCCTGCGCGCGGTGAAGTTTTTCACTCAGAAAGGAAGTGGGCAGCACAGGAAAAAAGAGTGATGTGTCAGAAGAAAAAGGTGTCTCGCTCAGACTGGAGCGTTGCTGGTTTAATATGTGAGGAGCTGTAGCGTGGTCGTGGATGATGAAGGAGAGTGCTGACTGCAGAAATGTTCTGAAGAGGACGCACTGCTCCTAAACACCCCGTTCAAAAAGAACTTCCAGATGTTTTGGGAAATTCACGTCACCATGAGATTCTGATCGAGGGTTCATTACTCGATTGGGTGGATTTAAAGGGTAATTAATAAAGGCTGAACTCTCGGCCGAGCAGCCCGTTATTTCATTCTGCTCGACAGGAAACTAGCTTTCCAGACACACTTCCTTTATGAAGCTCTAGAGCAAGTGGTTGCTGAATGCGATCGATGATACTAGAAGCAAAGATCTGCATGTGACTGGATTTTCATCTCACATTGGCAGCGGTTTAATGAACGTTTTCATAAAAGTGGTGGACGATATGGCAAAAAATCAACATCACAATACTTTTCCCACGATGCACAATATGTTTTATTCATTTGTTGGAACCTGATGAGTTAGAATGAAGAAAGAGAAACAAGTAGCACCATAAAAATGTGAAAATGCAGTTGTTTTACTACTAAAAACGTTATTACGTTCAATTTTTTATTTCTATAAAATTTTTGGAAGTGTAATATATATAAAAGACCACAAAAAATTTAGTGAAAAATACAATATTTTGTACATTTTAAAGTTTTTTTTAAAAAGGTATATATTAAAAATGTGTACATTTTATTACATTTTAATTACTATATATGTTAGGAACACGTGTTTCTGTATATAAATGAAAATGTTCTAATAATAACATGATAATGACAATAAAATAAAATGATTAGGCTTTGATAATAATATTAGCATCCCTGTCAGTTATGACGATATCGACTGACGATCATACTTTCGGTCTGGTCAGTAAACAGGTCAGTCTCCCGTCTGAAGAGTATTTATCTCCTTCCGTCCTGATTCCTTCTTATTTTCTTTGTCGTGCAGTCACTCTCCCGAAACCTCTCCTGGCCCCTTCCTCCTCTTCCTCCTCATCTCCGTCCAAACCCACACGCCGGTCCATGCAGTCGTCGTACCGCCTGCCGACGCCGCTGCCCCCGCTGCCCGTGCGGAAGGGAGTGAGGGGCCGGCGACCCAAGAGCGAGACCATCGCCCTGCTGAAGGCTCTGGCCGCGTCCGCCTCTGCCCAGAACTCAGCCGGACCTCAGCCGGACAGCGCCGAGCCCTCGTCGCCGCTCGCCCCGCGGCCACACAAGAAGAGAGGGCCCAAGCCGGGCTCCAAAGTGAGTACAGTGCAGAATGCGTGTTTTTTTTTGTGAAACTGTTTCCTCTCGATTCAGATTTGAGATATTTTATTGCGCAGGGGGCTGCTCAAGTAATCCGTTTTCATTTCGATCACCTTTTTGACCAAGAAAAATTAAAACATTTAAGCAAGTAACAGAGCGGTGGAGGCAAATCCAGAAGCTCTACCCATCCGCTTACTTTTGGGTTGATTTATTCAAATATTATTCATATAAATGAACACACATAGCATTAACGTCAATTTAATGGCCAAAGAAACTGTTCAGTAGGCAGTGTAAAGGAGCATCACACATTTATTTCAGTATTATCCATACAAATGTCAATATTATTTCATTAAATCTATTTCATTATTAGAATTAAAATTTCATTTTAAAGCTCAAAGGAAAAGAAAAAGATTTAAATGCTGTTAAATAGACAAAACAATTAAATAATCGTGTTCAATAATCGTGATCTCGATGTTGACGAAAATAATCGGGATTAGGATTTTTGCCATGGTCCACACACACACACACACACACACACACACACACACACACACACACACACACACTCACTGAGGGGAGTAAGCCATTAGTACGTACACTAGGAGGCAGCCCTAGGCCACCCTTTTCCTGCCACTACAGGGAATCAATCTGGCAACCTTTTGGCCCCAAACCCAGTCCTCTAACCTGCTGGTGCAGATTCAGCTGAAGGTTGCCACTTCTGCCCCGATTCAGTATTTAAAACACCTCCCCAGGACGCGTCCCGAACTCTCTCTCAGAGTAAGAGTGGTTTTAGTCAGTTTTACGCTGGGGGGTTTCAAATGGAGACACGCATTAACGAGGCGCTTCAGCTTCTTCCTTCCTCCCGTGTTGCACCGGGACATCTTTCATTTGAACTTTTTCCACGGTAAAGCTTGCCAGACTAATCTGCGTAGTGGTGCATTACAACGCTGTAGAACCGAAACGGTTTTTAAACGAGGCGTGTCGCTGTTCCTGAAAGACGATACAGGACGCATGGCTGATATTTCAGCAAAACAGCCGTGAAATAGCAAAGCTGGCCACTCGTTCTGCAACTGGCACTGGCGGATCCGAAAATGGGAAATCTCAGCTTCATCCCTGCACTCCGGCGTGGGTTTATTTAACGGCAGCAGCGTTCGATCGAGGACGCGGTCCGCATGCGTTGGTGGAAGGACGAGCCATAGAACCCCATTAAGCTGCGCTGAGTGAAATAAACTGTTTTAATGGAGCAAAGATCAATGGTTATTGGACAAAGCCTTTGATCGTGTCCATTGAGTGTCCCGCTTTGTCATTTCGCTGGGAGTTTGAGACCTTCCGCGTATGAAAAAGTCTTTAGGGGAACTAAAGCGGTTCGTAAACGTGTGATTTAACAGCTGAGCTGCTTTTCGAACCCTGTTTTAGAGGAGCAGCTAGCAAACGTATGCACATAAAGAAAGATGTGCAAAATGCATTTCAAATTCTAGCCTTAAATTAATACACGAGACTGAAAAAGAAAATGATTTTAGAGAAAAGCATCAAAATTATAATGAAGGTGGTCGTCTTGACGATGATTTTAAATTCAGTACACAAAATTATTTATCAGTTTTTATCGCTCCCAAAAAATACTTAAAATGTGAAGTAACACCTCTAAATATGTTTTAGGCTTCAATTCCTGATATTTAGATTTTTCTAAATATATTTCTAAATATTTTTATCCAAACTTCTTCTTTCGGCTGCTCCTGTTTAGGGGTCGCCACAGCCACAGTCTTCCGTTTCCATTTCTTCCGGTCCTCTGCATCTTCCTCGTTCGAACCCATTTTGAATCCAGCTTGTTTATTAATGAAACTTCGATTTTTGAGTTTTGAACTTCTATATTGAAGCCCCACAAATCAAAGGTGACCCTGCCAGTGTTGTTGGACCATTGTGGTCTGACATTACAGGCCAGAAACGAATCTAAATGAGCAAAATCAAAGCCTAGTGTCAGGACACCCATCAAGCACACCTGAGTGAACAAATAGTGAAGCAGCTGCAAATGTAGATCCTAAAAAAGTGTGAGTAAAGTGTACCTTCGCCTACAGTGTGAGAGATATTTGAGCTCTAACGTCGTTAAAAGAGTGCAACGCTACAAATAAACTTTCTGCTAAGAGGCAGAAACTCCCGTTAGCATGTCAGCTGCACTGTTCTGACAAACCGCAAGCATTCAGGCGGAATGACTGACATCTTCAGAATCTCTAACCACGTATGATCTCCTACCACACAGCGGCTTCAGAGGAAGCCTCGGAGTGAAGCTCAGAGTTCGTTGCCGTGTTGGTGTTGTCAGTAGTCTGTATGTGTTTGTGTGTATTTCACAGAGGAAACCGAAGATGCTGCAGAGCTCCCTGTCAGCACCAGCAGGTTCAGACTCCCGGCTGCCCCCGTCCCAACAGCTCAGAGACGGCATGTCCCCGCTGAGCTCCGCCTCATCCGTGGTGTCCACCGGTAAAACCTGCGAACCCTCCACATCTGAGATATTTCACAACGCTGCACTTCTTTCGCAGCATATTGATAGTTATAGATGAATTAGGGATTAAAAACTTTATTTGAACCCTGGGCACACACAACAGTCATGCACGCTGTGGGCCCTGCAGTGCGGCTGTGTGTGTTAGGCGTTGTGTGTGTGTGTGTGTGTGTGTGTTTTTAATGGATATAGTTTGAAAACACTTCATTTTTTTTTTTTTTTTGTCACAGAATTTACTCTGATCAGCTCTGTTTCATGCTGGAGTTAAAAGAAGTTTAATTCCAAACTGCTTTTAAATCATGACCAGCCAGCCAGAACAAAACACGATCACACACACACACACACACACACACACACACACACACACACACACACAGCTTGTTTAATTTAGAAATCAAAGATAAAATTGTAAACACGACTGGATCTTGGTGCACAAGAAACCTTTGAAGTGTTGCATCTGAGGTGTTTAGAAATTCTGAGCGATTTATTTCGTGCCTAAAGATTTTAGGAAATAAAAGGTTTTATATTCTGAATATTCACATTGTTCATCGTCACAGAAATGCGCTTCTCTCTCCTCCCGAATCCCCTCCCCCAGTGTGTGTGTATGTGAATAAACACGGGAACTGCGGACCTCACCTGGACCGTAAGCAGGTGCAGCGGCTGCCGGATCATTTTGGGCCCGAGGCGGTGAACCTGGTGCTGCAGCAGACGGTGCAGGCGTGCCTGGACTGTGCGTACCAGCCCAAAGTGCTGCTGGGCTGCCTGCAGAACCAGCCCGACGGTGGAGAGGTGGTCCGAGGTAAACAGCACAGTCCACCTTTACAAGGTGCATGTTGGGAAACGTTGGGCTGCGAAAGCCAGCCTAGGAAAAGAAGGCTGTCGAGCACTTTTAAAAGAGCCTGGAAACGGGAGGCGTTTTTGACAGGTTCGGCCTTTGAAGGTTCCGGTCCATCGATTGAGACACAGCTTCTATTTCAGATCTCACAGAAGGAAAATGCATGCTTTAAATGAATCTGTACTAAAATTGCTTATAAGCTAAATCATTCATCTTGTACTTCTCTTTGGCAGTGCGGATGGACGGTGGAACGCGGATGGTCAAGCTGCCGTCTGCCTCCAGCGCTGCGTTCGTTCTGCGCTTCCTGGAGATGGTGTGTCGGCACCTGCAGTGTGACAACCTGTTCAGCAGCCAGCCCTTCAGCCCCTGCAGCAGCTACGAGAGGAGCAAGTCAGGTACCACACACCCTGCACTGCTCTCTACACACACCACACGTTCGAATTCCTTATTCGTTCACTTTCAGAAGGCGCCAAGGATTGTGGGATAGGGAGCAGTCCTGCAAAAGCATCTTTCATTTGTGCAACAAGGCTCTACCTACCCAGATTGGTCAAGCTTTTAAATGACTCTGAAGAGCTGATCATGCTCGTTCTTTGTTGGCTGCAAGGTCTAAAATGTTTAGAGAGTTTAAACAAACAAAAAACCATCTACACAAGTCTTTCCTGCTTGCTTTTATACAAGTTACAAGCTTGAATACGAACCTAAAAAGTCACGCATGCGCATAAACTCGCGATGTGCACTGAAACATGAGTCTTTTTTTACTCTTTTTTTTTTTTTTTACTTGTGCGTGCAGTGAAAGAGGAGATGTCAGAGGCTCCAGCGCTGAACAGAGGAGTGAAGAGAATCTCCAGAGACTCTCCACCCTACTCTGCTCCACTCTCGCCCAAACTGCTGCGCACCGACACGCACCCCTCAGAAGGTAGCGGGACACATCGCCAGTGTTCTTTCGTGCTTAAGGCTGTGGCTGTTCTCACCACTGTTTGGGTGCCTTTACCTTTACACGCCTACAAAACAGGCAAACAGTTCTGCTACCCATAGTTATACTATACAGCTTCCCACCCTGAGTTTGAACCGACGCATACCATTGGAGGTAACAGATCAACAGCAGCTGCAACTGGTGGTCATGGCGATTTACATGGTGATTTTCCCTGGATTATAATAATGAGTGTAAATTAGGCCGATAGCGTGGGAAAGGGAACCCCAGTTCAAGTTTGTTTTGTATCGTGATACATTTCGGCCTGCTTCACGTTGTATACCACCGGGCATCTCGGTCGGAACGTCGCGCAAATATGCAGCTTGTTCAAAAACACGAAAGAGATGTGAAAGAAATAGGATACTGGAATGCGTGTAAAGACGCCGCGTTATCGGGAATTGGATTCTTTCATGATTACGGCAAAAACCCGAATGCTTTAGAAACATCGCAACAGTGCAAGTGGTCGGATTGCCTTAAATGGAATCCTGCAAAGCATTCCTGGGAATTTTGTTTCTCCTAAATCGTTATTTCATAAGTAGCCATTGTTAGTTCCTCCATTTCTGTTATTTGTAGAATGATGTGAGCAGGGATCTGCTATTATTACCACTTGCAGCAGCTGTGGCGTAGCAGGAAGTTCACTTTCTGCAGGGTTTTTTAGAGTGCGCCAGGTTCCTCCCTTTCCATAATGCGTCAGTGCTCACGGCTCCCCCTGGTGGAGACTCAGATCAGGGAGCATTTCTTCGCTCTTCCTTTGAACAGATCTTAGTTTAAATAAAACCTGATGACCCTGGAAATAGGGCTGGTTTTCAGAAGTGTGTTTACTTGCATGGTTAACGCATGTGTGTTTGTGTGTGTGAGCAGCTGAGACCCTGCCTCCCGAAGAAAATGGATTATTGAAGGAGCAGCGGTTTATGGACTCGGCCTCCAACTCCATGACGCCCCGCCCACAGACTTTAAGGAGCACATCAGAATACCAGTCCCAGCCCAGCAGCCCGTACTATCACGGCAGCGGCCCTCCCCTGCGTCGCCATGCATCCAACCCCCCTACGCGCTCCCACAGAAGAGTAGAAGGTGTGTCTTTCACCTCATTTTCCATTCGGTTCTTCTCTACGGTGAGCGGCGGAGTGTAAACAAGTCAGGATCTTTATCCGTGTGGCTGTTTTTCATCTTTGAGTCAAGCAGGTATAATGAGTTCAAAGAGCTCAGCGGCCTTTTTTAACGTTGCATCCGTCTTCCTGTTGCTTAGTAACAAGATTTGCGGCGCCATTCGTTCAGCCGATGCAGTGATGTACAGCGTTCGATTCCGAGTGTGTGTAGTTGGGCTCGATCAATCTGGATTTCCAATTTCACTCTAATTAGGCAAGTGCAGTCATATCGGAAACATATCGGACCGATAGATTAGGGCTCGATTAATCAGACTGGAACTCAGTAATGATTTGGACATTATAAAAAAATGACAATTAGCAGAAAACCGTAAGCGAAGAAAGGAGGACGAGATCCCAGGAGTTCCAGGATCGTTCAGTTAAGAAATATCTGGGCCTAGCCTGAAACCAGACCATGCTAATTTTCAAACTTGAGGCTTAAATATAACCCCATATGAATTATGTGAATTATTTCTAAGACCAGGAGGCTGAAAAAGACGCGATGGTGGGTTCACAGAAGCTCCGAGGGGCGCAGCTCTTTTGATGTAAAAATTTTGAGCTGCTGTTTTGGTATAAAAATGATTCTAAGCGTATCTCGACTGAGTCATTTCCATGAGCATAAATATGCAGCGGCTCCAGACTCGCTAACCTGCCGCGATCCAAGTGAGACGAGCAGACAGGCCGACAGACTAAATGGCAGGAGCGAGGCAGGAGCGAGGCAGGAGCGAGTGCATTAGAATAATCTTATTAGCTCTGCCGCACATCAAACGCTGCTCTCAGGCCGTCTCCCCCTGGAGGAGCCGGACAGAACAGAACCTATTCCAGCAGGGCAACTCCGCTGGGCTTAAGAGTGAGTGTGTGTGTGTGTGTGTGTGTGTGTGTGTGTGTGTGTGTGTGTGTGTGTGTGTGTGTGTGTGTGTGTGAGCAGTGTCTCCCCAGACAGACTCCAGGTGGTGTGTTTTAGCCGGGTGTCACTTCAGGTTTAAAGATCAGCCGTGAACAGATCACAGTACATCACAGAATGCTGATTCTCTCTCTCTCTCTCTCTCTCTCTCTCTCTCTGTGTGTCTCTCTCTCTCTCTCTCTCTCTCTCTCTGTGTGTGTCTCTCTGTCTCTCTCTCTCTCTCTCTCTCTCTCTCTCTCTCTCTCTCCCTCTCTCCAGCAGCGAGCTCTACTAGTCCCGATACGGCCGCAGCAGCAGAGTGTGAAACACCCAGAAGCAGCAGAAGTCCTTCTTCGTGGTCGATAGAGGAAGTGATGCAGTTTGTACGAGATGCAGACCCCACTGCTCTGGCGCCTCACGCAGAGCTCTTCAGAAAGCATGTGAGTCCTACTGTCATTTTATCATCTTCATTTTTTTATTTCTAATTGTATTTCATATTTATTTTTGGAATTTTATAATAATAATTCTTTTACAAACACATTTGAATAATTATATTTTATAATATTTGAAGAGGTTCTTTTTTGTGCCTCCAACACCACTATATAAAAATCGCCCCGGATCGGAAGGTTGTGGGTTTGAATCCCAGACCAGTAGGTTGCCCTGAGGTACCCTTGAGCAAGGTACCATCCCTGTCACTGCTGCCCGGGCGCTTCCAATAGCTGCCCCCTGCTGCACGTGTGTGTGGGTGAAACGCAGAGGTTGAATTTCGTTGTGTTGTGCTGCGCTGCGTTTCACAATGATGAGAATAGTCACTTTCACTTTCACCTCCGTAACAACTAACAATGTGAACGTTACTCAGCGGCTGTGCCGGATTATTTGGCCTTTTTTTTTTCACATTTTCAGTTATTTTGGCCATTTTTTGAACCGTTAAAGCCACGGACTCTCGTATATGTAAATGATCTCTTTTTTGATTGGCTGTACTGAATTTAAACAGTACTGATGACCCAGCTGTTTCATTCCAGAAATCGATGGGCCTTAAAATACAGAAAGGCATCGCAATCGCAAAGCTTGGCAGCAGAGGACTAGTGTTTAGGGACTAGGCTCCAGGATCGGATGGGTTCAAATCCCAGATCAGGAGGCCCTTGAGCAAGGTACCGTCCCCATCACTGACCCCCGGGTGCTGGATATGGCTGCCCACTGCTGCACGGCGTGTGTGGTTTGCTCTGTTTCTCCTGATTTTGCGCAGCCTTACTGAATGAGATTTTTTATTTAAAAAAAAAAAAACAATCCATGTTTTGAACTTTGGCAATAGACAAAAATAAAATATAAAAATATAAGAAATCTAGCCGATAGAAGGAACGGAAGAAAGAACGAGACAAAGAAAGACACGGAGAGAGAACATAAATCATCTGTGTTTAGACTTGGCCTGGCAGCGTTGCGTCCATCTCCACCAAAACAGTGCCTGTCTCTGGATAACATCACGCCTGCGTCCTGAACACACACACACACACACCTGAAAGCACTCCCCCTCTCTCACACACACACACACACACACACACACACACACACACACATCTCTGAGCCTCAAGCTGGAACAACCCGTTTCAGATTCTCTTCTGCTGGGTCGTGTTTTAATGCTCCTCAGGCTTCCCCTCCAAATCCAGCTCTGCAGTTTCTAAAGAGTTTTTAATGACCATCAACATCACACATCCTCGCCTCATGTGATCGCCTGATAGGTGGGCTGCATTTCTAGATCAGATGTCATCGAATGCCTGTCCAATCAGAAGTTCATAAAACAGATCTGATTAAAAAAACGTGTGTAAGCTCAGCAGTAAGTCCCTCTTTCTTACTTTTCCTTGAAACATGGAATGGCAAAAGCTGCTTTTCACCCGCACACACCCACACACACAAAGTAGTGCAGTGGGCAGCCATATCCAGTGCCCATGGGCCAGTGATGGGACCAGTACCTTGCTCAAGGGTACCTCAGGGTAACCTACTGGTCTGGAATTTGACCCACGACTCTATCCTGGGACCTAGTCCCGCCGCTAGACCACCACCAGCCCATTTAAATACTCTGATTCCTAGAAAGCATCACAGAAACTCCCCACTTAGGGAGGGACTGAAAGACTTTTAGACAAAATGACGGGATTTTGCTGGAGATTGTCGACCAGATCAGCTCACGGCTTCGAAACATCGCTCCGCATTTCTGGGTCGAGCATGTGCAGTGGTTGTGTTTTCAGCTGATTTTCTGTGTGTGTGTGTGTGTGTGTGTGTGTTTAGGAGATAGATGGGAAAGCTCTGATGCTGCTGAGGAGTGACATGGTGATGAAGTACATGGGCTTGAAGCTTGGCCCCGCCCTCAAACTCTGCTACCACATTGAAAGACTCAAACAGGGCAAACAGTGAAGACTCCCAGTGCTGAATTCCACCCCAGTGGACACACACAGTACTGGATTCTCCATGCAGTACTGGGCTGGTTTAAATGACACAGTACTGGATTAAATGTGTGCAGTGCTGGAATATTTATGTGCAGTGCTGGTATAAACACAGTGCCGAGCTCGACTGAGCGCGCCGTGCCGGGAGGACTGCGCAGAACAGATTTACAGCGCTGGGTGAACGACACAGAACTGAACTAAACACTTAGTCACACATGTGTACTGCTTCTCATCCAAACGACCAAACAGTGCAGCAGCCAGACAAAGAGGGGCTTCTCTCCGGGGGGCTCGCGAGGGCCAACAGACTCCACACGGCCGTCAGGAGGAGGAGCCGACCGGTGAACAGAGATCCGCTCGGCTACAGAGAGAAGGGTGGCGAAAGAGGGGAAGGAAAAGGGTCCCGGGCAGCAATAAAACCCTGCAAACACTACCTACCGCCAGAGCCGAGCAGAGACTGGACGACGGAAGGAAACGGACGGATAGCTCTCCTCTTCCTCGTGTTCAAATATCGTCGCTGTCATCGAATAACTTCTACAGCTTTCAGCCCCAAGAGAACATTTCAGCCCAAACCCCGAAACGGTCCCAACTGATCCAGAATAAAAGTCCCTCCATGCAAGGTTTACTTACAGCAGTGACGATATGAAGCCTTTTCTTTTCTTTTTCATTCTCGCTTTCTTTTTCCGTTATTCCTTCTCTTTCCGTTTCTTTCCGTCTTTTTATTTTTTTTTCTTTCTTTTTTCTGCCCAGAAGCGCTCCAATACGATTCCGAATCACCGCGGTGACCATGCACAGCTTTCTTCTTCCTCGCTCTTTTGTCGTTTTCTTTTGCTTACCGTCTCTCTTTATTTTTTTTCAGTGACGATGCACAGCTTTTTTGTTCTTTTTCTTTCTTTCCCCTTTCTCCTCCCATTTCTCCTTCTTCTTCTTACCTTCTCTTATTCTAAGCTTGTCACATTTTGCTCATACAGAGTTTTTTGTTAAAAGTCTGAAGTTCATGTCAGACTCCCAAAGATTGTAGTCCACTGTTGGGATCCTCGTTTCTGGCGATGTTGGAGAACCGTGTGACGTCTTCACCTCCCTCCCTCCTCTCTGTAACACAACCGGTCCCGAACTCACTGGCGTCTGGGGACGGCACTGTACGTTTATTTTTTTAAGTGCGTTCTTTTGGGATACAATCACGTTGCTGTGAACTGATATCATCTCTTAGGTGTGTCATAAATCTGCCATCGAACCCCGAAGCAGTTTTACAGCTTACCAAATCGCTGGCTGACATCAGATGCGTGGTTCTGACCATGAAATGAATAATTGGGAGATTCAGTGGGACAAAGTTGCGGGAGGCCATATTTAACCAAAACAGCCGGTCCATTTGAAACGAATGAAATATATTTATATCCAGTTGAAATGGACTATGAGCATGTACGTTCAGGAGTCCCAGATTAAAAAGAGCTATTTTTTGTTTTTTTTTAACCTCACAGCGCTGACCTACAGGTCCGGCGTCACTGCAGGAGATAAAATGACCCGTAAACTGTAATATCTTTCATTTCTTGTCGGCCGAACGGGCACAAAGACGGTGTCTCACGTTTGCCTCCCATTCTTGACGAAACTTTTATTATTTATTTTATAATAAACGACGCTGGCGATTGGCTCGGCGAGGGATTCTAATTCTGCCAATGAGAACGGTCGGAACGTCTGCTGAAGATTCGCTCCTGTCCTGGTTCTCGGGTTAATGTCCCTCGCTCATCCTGTCATTTTTGGGGGGGTTATTTTTTAGATTTTTACTCTGCTGGTAATGGAAAGTTCATGTTCATAATCAGTGTCATTTGTTATGGTGGGTTGTTGCTACGATGGAGGATCTGCATGGATATCTTTGACAATATATATTCTTATTCTGCGTGCAGACAGCGGGGTTTGTACTTCGGTTCCTTTCCTCTGGCAGTGTAATCGAGACGCTGCTCGGTTGTTTTGATACAGTCCGTTCTGCAGATTTAAGCAGTTTTTTGTTTGTTTCTGTCAAACCTTGAAAAGGAGAACCACATCGTCGTGCCACATTTCAAAGGGATGGGGGTTTTATACGTGGGTGTCTGCCGAGCATCACGGAGGTGGAGACGTGGACGCCAGCGAGACGCTGCTCCGACTCCTGCAGCTCTGGCTTTAAGAATAATCATTGTCTTCTTGGACGGGACAGAGTTCATCAGTGTAATATGGGTTTCACCATAAAACGCAGCAACAGGAATGTACATTTTTTGTAGAAAAGAAATATTTTAAAGTAAGCCTATTGTATATGAAAGTAGAAAATGTGAAGGTTTGCTTTGGGGGGGGTCATGTGGGGGGGGTTGTTGGGTGGGGGGGTCAAGAGTATTGTCAGAGTACAGTCTGATCTTGTACTGCCTTCCGATACTTTATACCCTGCTTATAAAACATGTCCATTCTAAACTACATTGAAATTGCCTTGCTTTACTTTGGAGATTTCTCAGGTTTTAGTCGACTTGGTTTGAACGTAGACTTTTGTAACGTAGCAGTTCTGCTTGAACGCGACAGTTTTCACTTTTTAAGCTGTTCATGTCTTGGATTTCCTCGTTTTTTTGTTTTTTTTTCTCTTCTCCTTTTTTTTTCTTTTTTGTAAATACCTGTGCCATAGTTAATACTTGCGATGCTCTTTCAGAAGCACCCGATGTGTAGAGAAGCGCAAAAGAAGTTCAAAACACTCGTTCAGATGTTAATAGACATTTTTAATCATTACATTTTTAAAAGGTAATGCACCCTTGACGTACACTTTTTTTCCCCACGTTTTAAATGATACAAATAAGAATAAATAAATAATTTAAAAACATGGCCAGCTTTTTTTTTTTTTTTTATTATTATTATTATTTCTTCTGTCATTCCCACAGCTCCCCCCTTCATTTACAAAAGTCATTTATAGTAGAAAAAAAAAAACTCCCAACGAGTACTTAAATATCAAGGCCTACAAAACCGTCATATACAATCTTACGAGCAGGAAGGACGTCTGCGCCCGAAACGTGACTCTTCACATCGACACCGTGTTAACAGTCTTGGTTTTCATTGCTAAAACTATTCGGCACTCGTTTGGCGCGATTCTCCCAGAAATCACATGCCGGTAAAGAAGACTACAGAGAAGAAATGAGAACATGGGCAATAAAAGGCAGCAGTGGCTTAGTGGTGAGGGAGTCGGCCACAGACTCAGAAGATTGTGGGTTCAAACCCCTTACCAGCAGGTTGCCCTCAGGTACCCTTGAGCAAGGTACCGTCCCCATCACTGCTCCCCGGGTGCTTTCATAGCCCCATGCTGCACGGTGTGTGTTTGTGCATGGGTTAAACGCAGAGGACCAATTCTGTTGTGGTTCGCTGTGTGTTCCCAAAATGACGAGAATAGTCACTTTCACTTTCAAAAGAACGATCTGGCTGATCTTCAGTAAACTTTAGCACACTGATGTTCACTCTTAAACAGTGTGTCCTCATCATCCCACAGAAAGCCTGGTGAAATACACGTTTAGGGCACTTAGAAGACACTCGTATCCAGAGTGATGTCTCATTACAGGGACGGTCGCTTGGGGTTTGTGGGTCTGAATCAGGAACCCCGATGGTGGCGGAGGTGGGATTTGAACCTGTGACCTCTTGGTCCACAAGTGAGTGTCCTACCACTAAACCACCAGCAAAACAATACCAGACTTGAGCTTCTTTACAATTTAGAAATCGCTTCTGTCTCCGTGAGAACCACGACGATCTCATCTTGGCGTGATTTCGGATTATCCTTCGTTAAATGAATCCAAAAGTGTTTTTTCGACCTATTCTGCATCTGCTTCATCACATAGTTTATTACTGGACTTTGAAGCTGTTTCCCTGCAGCTGAGCAGAACACTTGACCTGAAACACTCAGAAACTGACGGGCAGCCGGAAAGCCACCTTGGGAAGGAGCGCGTGTCCCGCCAACAGCAGATCGAGACTAAAGTTGAACAATGTAGGAGTTTTCCTTTGAAGGAACATCGAGGAACATCAGACTCGATTTCAGAGATGGGTAGCAAAGTCAGACATATGTTGCTTCATTTAAACACGAACACACACACACACACACACATTTTCAGCAGAGAAATAGAGCTTAATCAGTAAAAATACAAAGTAGCACGACGTGAGCTTGTAAACACTGGGAAATTAAAAAAAAAAACGAGTGCCTGGAGATTTGGACTTCACTAATTACAGGATCACATAGACAGATGCACGGTAATAACATACATTGCTATTTATATGCAGTTCAAATTGTATTACTCATCTGATACTGAGGGGTGAAACCATATGGCATCTGAGAGAGAGAGAGAGAGAGAGAGAGAGAGAAGAAAACCGGCAGATAAAATTTTCCTCTCTCAACCACTAATCTGTGGGAAAGAACCCTAAAGCTGTTCCGTATCCAGGGCCAGGAGGGCCGAATAAAGGGCCCAGAATGCTTGTCTCAGAAATACAGTGTCCAATTTACTTAACTGGCAGGTTAATCTGGCTTATGGGCAAAACAAAAACGACACTAAACCCCCTGAATTCGGAAAGAATGCGGGTGCCATCGGGGAATGTAGACGTTGCTGGACGTTTTCTATGCAGAAGTTGGACTCGCATTAACTGCTCTCTGTATCACTGTCCAGGAAACGAGACCCAAACAAAGGACATTAATAAAGCGTTTAATCAGCTTTTCTGTCCTTCTGAACAACCCCCCGGTGATTATTGTGTTTTAATTCGGATGGGCAGGGCAGAGGAGAACTGTTTTCCTCTCGTTCCCCTCCCCCCACCAGAAAGAAGAAGGATGAAAATGGCGCTTTGTTGCCCCTGACAACCATTTCCGCCGATCATCAAAGTTAATGAAACGGAGGCCTGCTCTTTGCCAAGTCATTATTAGCCTGCTGCGCATACCACTAACCCTGCCCCCATCAAAGCGGATGCTGCGCTTCGCTGATCCGCTGATTAATACAGCGATTACCTGCTAAGGGTGTGGAGCACAGAGGTCATGCACTAGCCTGCAACGAAGGAAGGTGACCGGAGCTGGTGAAGCTCAAAACAAAACGTGAAGGAAGGGAAAAAAGAAAAAAAAAGCAGAGAAGGGATCATTTGGCGTCAACCGGACAGGCAGCGATGCCAGTCCTACGCTTCGTCTTTCCACAAGGAATCCGGAACTGATTTCCTTCTGGCAGCTGGCAAGGTCTCAGAACTGGGCTTATGCATATTAATGGCTATTTAGATGAGAGACGTCTAATGAATGATTCATGAAGATGTGTGCCCGAAATCAAAATGCATATCTGCGACGGAGAAGCGGCTCCGGAGCGAATCAAAATGTGGGAACGCCATAAATTGGTACAGTAGTGATGCGGTCTGTCATTTTCAGATGCTTTAAATTCAGAGTTTTATACATCAAGTCAACTCAGTCGCTTAAAGAATTTCTTTGATTGCTTTATAATGAATGGATCAAGTGCCAACCAGAAGACCGGAGGCGGCCAGTGGTGCCCTAAATCGTCTGGACGGTTCCAAGAGCGTCTGGGTCTCATTTCTGCCAGGAATGCCTTTAGCCCTGCGTCCCTCCCTGCACTCTTTCTTCCTCTCTCTCTCTCTTTCTATCCCTCCGCTACAAGCTTTCTGCATGCACTGTATTTCTTTCTTTCTCAGTCCAGTCCTGTCTTTCACTCTATGCAAACCAAATCCTTATTTCCTGGGCAGAAAGGCAGCCAGCCGCTGCTTCTTAATGGGCAGAATGTGTATTTCTTGGGAGCTGACCTTCTTTAATTTGATTGCTCTATTTTTAGGGATTTTTTTGAGTGAGTCATTGGGGTCCCCACGCAGGTCTCCTTGGGCCCTGGGCAGGGCGGCGTAACTCCCTTGGCTGGCATCACATTTGATAGAAAAGTTCTTGGTGGAGACGCCTGATAGACCTTTGAGCTTTCCACAGAAAATGGCGGGCATGGCGTCCTTCACAGACACAATGACCTTGGCTGTCTGCGAAGTGCTTACGATCTCAATGTTGCCACCACTGCCAAGAGCGGCATCATGCACTGAGCCGGCGACGGAACCACTGCCACCGTTGTCCACTACCCACTTGTGCTGTCGGCTAAACTCCAAAGAAGCCAAACCACTCAAAAGTTTGGAGTCTAGCTTGGGAGAACAATCCACTGGCCGCAGGACCCCCAGAGCCAAAGTCCCATTGACGTCCGCTCCGGTAGTGGACATTCTCTCTCGGTCATGTGGTGGCGATCCAAAGATGCTACATGACTGAATGCATGTCTTTCTTTCACTAGGTACAGACAGATCAAGGACATTCTCTTGCTGAAACTGCTGGACCTCCAGTGAACTGCCGCTATGCAGTTGTTGAGGTTGGGGGGCCTTGAGGGACAAGTCCAGCACTTCCCCATCTCTCACTATTGGGAATGAAGGGGAGCCAAGAAGCGGCTGATGGACTGCTATGTCCTTGCAAGGCGTCACAGGTGGAAAGTCATGAGCGGATGTCTGAGTCCCCTTATTTAAAGAACAAACAGGTTTAGGAGACTCAGTCTCTACCTTGGTTTCTTTACAGGTTGAGACTGGGACAGGGATGGGAATGGGGATTGGTAGAGGTACTGGAAGGGGGATGACAACTGGATAAGGGACAAGAAGGGTGGCCGGAGGCACCAGGGGAGCAAGTGGAGAGCTGTAAGGATGTGGAAGTGGGGGAGGGGGAAGGAAAGTGGATGAGAAGGCGTCCGTCTGTGAGGACGATGCTTGATGGCAAGCAGCTGAGGCATTACCCTGGCCTGGAAAAAGGTCCTGTAAGATAGCAGCAAAGTTTGGATTCTGGAGAAGGGTCAGGATACTGGCATCCAGCATCGGACCAGCACCTTTCTGGTCAAGGGCAGGGGGAGGGCCAAGAGCGAGTGAAGGATTCTGGCACAACATGTTGTTCTGCAGCGAAAGGGCTGGGCAGGCAGCAGCCTGCTGGAGCAGTTGAGGGTTCAGGTGCTGCAGTACCTGCTGTTCCAAAACCAGGGGAAGGGACAGGGGACCCTGGCTAGTCATCAGGTACGGGGTGGTCCCAGCCTGTCCAACTTGAGGGCCTGCTGTGCCAGCTAGAATGGGCAGCACGACCGGACTCTCCCCTAAGCAGATGGGCTGAAGGACTGTGGTTGCCACTTTAAGAGCAACCCCTCCAGAGGATTCTGTAACTGGAGCCACCACTGGAGTGGCCTGAATTGTCAACAGAGGGGAGAGAGACCGCTTTGTGATGGTGGGGGTGACGTTCCAGGACTCGTTGGGGATTATTGGGGTGGTCTCACTTTCAAGCTTACCAACACCTTCACTTCCGTTCACTGTGCTGTTGCAGACCTCCTGAGGGGTCGCCATGTCTACTGGTACTGAGTCCTTGTATGGGTCGTCCATAACCTCTTCCTTAAGTGAACCTCTTCAGGACTTCATAACTGTGGTCAACAAAGAATCAGAAAACCAGTCCTGCCAATTCAAGAGAAAGAACAAAAGCATTAGCAGTGAATCATAAATCAGCCCGAACATCCTTCACCGTAATTCAGGTTAAGACATTTTATTCAAAGCAATTCAAAACCACTCCTATTGGACCCTTTGCCATGAAATGTTTACTGAAGCAACTACAGGCTGGAAATGATGTATATGGTTTGAAAAATGGAAATAGAGGAAATAATGGAGTCAATGAGATTCTCATAACACTCTGATAACACTCAGTAAACCACAGGGTGTTCCACAGGGTTCAGTATTAGGCCCACTTTAATTTGCTTTATATGTGAGTCTATTAGGTCATATTACATAAGAAAGCATGGAGTTCACAATCACAGCTATGCTGGTGACACAATATACATCTCTATAGTGCAAAATGAAGTAAAGTACAAATTTGAAAATAAGTCTAGTTCTTCCATAAAAAAGAGATTGAAAATCTCAGTGTAATTTCTGACTCCACGTTTCAAATTGTGCATTAATAAAATGTTAGATAAAATTTTCCTTAAAAAGAAAGATGCTGAAAAACTGATGCATCAATACATTTCTTTTCTCAGGACTAGATTACTGTAATGCACTGTTCACTAAATTACCAAAAAAACAAGATCAACAGACTCCAGTTTGTCCAGAAGGCTGCAGCCAGAGAACTGACACACAGGAGAAAAAGAGAACATATAAAACCTGTTTCAGCTTCTGTAAACGGGCTGCCTGAATCATCTAGAATAGATTTTCAAACCCTGTTACTGCTTTTTAAAGCTCTTAATGGTCTGGCACCTTCATTCTCCTCATCGAGCCTTAACATGACATAACATTTTATTTTTTTTCCCAGTTAGCAGTTTTCTGTTTAACACATGACATTATTTACATTAAAACTTATCCTGGCCATTTCATATACATTTTCTTTAATTATTTTTTTTTTATTTTACAGCAAAAAACAAGTAAATAATTATTTTTTTAAATAATTGCAAAATGAAAAATTTTATTGGAGCTGCATCAAAAATGATAAAAAGTCAATAATAAAAATTTTCAATAATAAAAATAATAATGGCGGTGTTGATGATGACGATGATGATGATGATTATTATTATTATAACCACGCTAAAACTAACAATAAATAACTCAAATCCAGAGCTGAACGCCTGCATCCAACTGCGCACTGCGGTGTGTTACTCTGCCAGCACTCGGTGTCTTCGCCACAGAGCTGTGGAAGTGTGATAATGTCATGGCAGGGAGTTGAATCATAGACACAAACACTGCACACACACAGAGGCAAAAGCACCGAGGGAGAGTCTAAACAGAGGAGGAATGCCTCACTGAGAGGAATGGCTTCAATTGCCTGGGAGGGAGGAGAGAGGGAGGAATTTGATGAAATTAACTTGAAGAGAGCCTCGGTTTATTTGTTTATGAGCCAGCCTCAGTGTGGAGTTTATTACACAAAATGCTGGCAGTGCTCTAAACTAAACCTCCCTTTGGCAGGACAGAGAGAGAGGGGGGGGGGGGGGGTGAGAGTGTGAGAGAGGGAGAAATGAAGGAGGGAGGGAGAGTGAAAGAAAGAACGCGAGGTTAAAGACACAGCAGGCAAAGCACACAAACAGTCTCACATTTCTGCTGCATTAGAAAAACGATGCTTCTGCTAATCATCTTAATTATATATATATATATATAATTATATATGTAATATTTGAAGTGTTTTTTATATATATATAAATCACTTCAAATTTCAAATATCAGATTCACTTATTGCTCCTTAAACTACATTAATTATATATATATATATGTGTGTGTAACTCTGCAGTGCAACGCGTTATATCTATCTGTCCATACTGATCTATATATATCTATATATCACAGTAAAAAATGCTTGATTGCTCTTAAGCAAATCTTCCAGCGGCACATTACGACTGATCCCACAGCGAGCATCAGCGGCACCTGCTAGAAGACCAAGTCACCAGCCATGAAAACATATGATGAGGGATCACGTGCTCAGAACACTCGCTTCTCACCAATTACCATCATCCACCCTGTCCCTTATGTTTCCCCTTGTTTTTCTTTCTCTTTATCTCTTCCTTTCGCCCATGCTTTCTCTTTATTCTCTTCGCCCTTCTCTTTCCTCCATTGTTCCTCCCATCAATTCAATTTTCCTGTCATCTCTCACTGCCCCAGTCCCCCCCTCCTCTTCAGGAGCCTCGTTGAAAAGGTCAAGCTCTGGACAGAAGCTGCTTCAAAGGGAAAGCGTTTCATTACAGCAAGGCAACTTCCTCTCCTGAAGTGTCGTCTCGTAGCCGACGGCGACCGAAACGTGAAGCTCTGCCCGGCTGGATACGTTCAGAACAGGAGTTCCAGGTTACGAAGCCCACGATGGAAAACAGCAAAGGAAAATATGAAGCATGAATCACCACCAGGAGTACGCGCTCATGGATCTACACAACAGGTTCGACGTGGAAATTTCCTTGACATTTGCAGTGGATAAATCATCTTTTTGTGGCATTTTAGAATTTCCTAAATCGAAAACATTCCCAGAGAATTAAAGCTGAAGAGCAAACATTCAGGAGCTGTTTTTTGTCGACCAGGAGGGGTTTCTCCGGCCCCTTTTCCACCGAGGACAAGGATTAAACTGTATCTGGCATGCCGGCCCTCGGGGTTTTAATAGCATGGTCAACAAAATGTTTATGTACGCTCGGATGTCGTGAACGGTTCCAAAATAATAAATCCAAAATCTCGAGGAGGCCTTCTGCAAACTCCTAACGGCGCTCCCTCCGAAGCTCAAGAGGTCCATGTGTTCTCGCAAACAATACCGTGTCTTTAAGGCTCTCCCCACACGCCTCACGTCGGCCCTTTTCATTCCGCCGGCTGTCTCCTCGGCAGCCTGTCTTTAATTTACCATCAGTCTCAGTCCCCGGGCTGTCCGGGCCAACATCGCAACATGACGTCATGAGCAGCGCGGCCCGAACCGGCGCGTTTGTTTAAGGCTCTGTAAAACAAACGCATGCTTCCAAGGCTGTACCCAGCTCGTGAATCTCACTTTATGGGTGTAAAATCTGGGAGACGTGCTTCCAAAAACGGGGGAAAATAAATCCTGAAAGCAAGAAAATAAGTTCATAAATTATCATCCAGTGTTGGAAAGGCAACAAGGTGGGTCGCCAGTCTTGTGAGTGATTTATCTCGGAAGATACTGTATTCCAGCTGCGAACTCTCGACTAAAGCTCCTAACGCCGGATAGATGGGTTGCTTGAGAAGATTCTTTCAGCGTAGATCAGGAGCAGCCTATTAAAGACACAACCGACTCAACCCGAACCACCAAGCATTAAGTAGCCATTAAGTACTACAGTTGTAAATCCAACACTCGTCAGTTTTAGGGGGTTTTTTGTGATAGAAGAAATGAAAACATGGAATATTTTCATGGTATTTAGATATATTTGAAGTCCCAAGCTGCTCAGACAGCGTTAAATGAACCCCCAGTCCAGACGTGGCGGCTCTGCGCTACATGGAATAAATGGAACAGATGCAACAATTTAGAAACAATTTTCTGTCCCGTCTACAGGCGCCGTTGTCATGCCAACAGCAGGCCTACTAAATCCATCTTCGGTGTTGTGTGCTGCTCGCACAGCCATTTTGTGCCCCCCATCGCTTCAGTGATTGCTTCAGAGTGAAGCTGGAGCTCGATGATCAGCCACTAATCCATCCCTCCAGCACTGCTGCACACCGACAACACAGCCCAGCACTAACACGTACACCCCGCACCCAACACTGAACCTTCCTCGGTGCGGAATCCAACAGCTGCATGACTTGCGAGTGGCTGACTTACAGGTCGGTCAGGAAGGACTCTTTGTTTGGACTTTAAAACCTAATGCTGTCTTTCTAGTGCTGCCTGCATGACTGTCAGAGGGAAAGGCTTAAATAACGGCCTGTTTTATTGGATCATGTGTCCAAAATCAATCCCAGCCTACAACGTGCAATGTATAGTTGGCCAGATTGCATCGTAATGCAAATGTGTAGTGAGAATTTGAACACACTATAGTGCACTCAAAGTATCCCACAATGCAATGTGAAAATATATATATAAACATATATACATAAATAAATATATTTATACATAGATAAATATATATACAGTGGTCCCTTGGGTTACGAGTAACATGGCTTACAAGCAAAATGAGATGCGATCTCACATCTACGCTACGCTCTCTCATTTGCTCGTTTACATACTGTGCACGTGTTCTTTCCTCCTTTGTGATCGCGTGTGTGTGTTCATAAAGCAATTTTGTGTTTTGCGTCAAGTGCAGTGACTAGTCTTGTATCTGTTAGGAGTGATCATTTGTAGAATAATTAACATTAAAAAAAATTTTAATGAATTTTGTGTGTGTATTTATGTGGGTATGCAACCCATCATGTAAATTTCCTTTATTTATAATAGGAAAAATTGATTTGGGTTACGAGCATTTTGGATTGCGAGCCCGGTCCCGGAACCGCTTATGCTCATAACCTAAGGCGCCACTGTGTGTGTATATATACGCACATATATACATTATAAGGCTCAGATAATGAATCCTTGTCAAATTTTCTGGATAATCAGATCATCGGGGCAGCGGTGACCTAGTGTTTAGGGACTTGCCAAGGCTGGACGCTGTGGGATGTGGGTTTGAGGTGTCTTTGAGCAAGGTACTTTCCCCATCACTGTTCCCTTAGGGCTGGATATGGCTGCCCACTGTTGCGCTGTAAGTATGCTGTGCTGTGTTTTAGGGATAGCGGTGGTCTAGTGGTTAAGCCCCGACGAATCCCAGACCAGTAGGCTGCCTTGAGGTACCCCTGAGCAAGGTACTGTCTCCATCCCTGCTCCCCAGACGCTTTCAATAGCTGCCCCCTGCTGCATGGTTTGTGTATGGGGTAAAATGCAGAAGCTGCATTTCGTTGTGGTTCACTGTGTGCTGTGCTGTGTTAATAAAAATGCTTCAAAATGACTTAAAGATCTCATTATTGCTTTTGTACACAATGTACGGTGAACTTTATGAAAACATGTTCACGCACGTGTGGGTTTGGAGTGCGGTACTGTGCTTCTAGACCTTCCCGGTGTAGCCTCGCTCTCTCTGAGTGCATTTATTTGTAGAGTTGATGGAGACGTTCAGTCAATGTGTGTGATAAGAGTATGACATCATCACACTGGACGAGCTGTGGACACAGTCTAGTCTCACAAGCCCTGGAATCATCACATGCTGGTGGTGATAACCTAGTTTTACTAACGAGCACACAGACCTTACATAAGTGCTGAGAGCACCCCAACCAGTTAATCATTACACAGCGGCAGCAGTAACAGACTGGCCCAGGGTCAGTGGGTCCAGGCTTCGGACTGGGTTTTTTTTTTTTTTATCTCTGTCAGCTGACTGGATATCAGCATGGCTGCCCTTTCCTGAACTTCTCCAAAGCAAGTGTTCTTCATGGATCGCTGCTCCGCCGCGCCGCGATCATGTGAAAAGCACTCCACTGTGGTGCTCACTCCGGAGGGAGGACTCGTGGACATGATTAAGGCGATACCCTCTCTGAACCTTCGCTCCTGTTTCTCTCCACGCCAACACCCAGAAGGCCTCAACAGCCATCAAAATGCCTGTTGCTATGGTTACATGTCGCATTTTTCATTTGGAAGCACAAACCAGAAAAAAAACAAGACAAGTGTAAACAATCATGGCGTCCTCCAGTAGAGGAAACGGCTATTCAAAAGCAGGCCTATTATTCAGTATCAGCATTGAAAATAATTTGAAAGGCATGTAGTTTTTGGCAGACAATCCGTTTCCTTTCCCATAAGAAAAAGAACCACAGCAATACTAAGGAATGTCTTCAGGACAGAACATTCTGATCAGGTACGGGGACAGCGGAAGAGCTGAAGAGGACAAGGGTTGACTAAAACTAAGGCAGCAGAGCTGGAGAGATGGTGAGATTTGCGACAAATCCATGTGACACCTAACCTACGATTGGATTTTACCTTTTTTGCAATTTTGCAATTTTTTTCTTCAGCATAGGTGAAAAAAAAAAGAAACTGAGCTTCTTTTCTACGCCGAAGGCTTTTGCACAGAAATTCACCTGGTTCAACTTTGACGACCTTTGGTCATTTTCATTTAAACCAATTTCTCTGTAAACTGAAACAAGCGCTTTGTTCAGGTGAGGCCAACTTTATGTACGAGGTCTATAAGCGCCAGCAATCGAGCAGTGGTTCATACTTCCATCCATCCGTCCATCCATCCATCCATCATTCCGTCCATCCGTCCATGTGTGGGTGGTGGTGGTCGAGTGGTGGGTACTTGCCTGTGGACCTATTGGTCAAGAGGTCCCAGGTTCGAATCCCACCTAAAGCACTACCACCACTGGGTCCCTGAGCAAGACCCTTAACCCTGAGTGTCTCCAGGGGGACTGTCCCTGTGATTAGGACATGGAAGTCACTCTGGATAAGAGTGTCTGCTGAATGCCGTAAATGTAAATGTCCATCCATTCATTATCTGAATCACTAATTCTAAGCATGGTCAGGGGGGTTGCTGGACCCTATCCCAGCGATTGATACATACTACATACTTTAAAAAAAACACACAAAATAATATTTTATGCCAGCCATATATCTGGATTATAATTTGGTTTTGTTAATTATTTTAGCACTCAAGTCATCAATCATTTATTGACAGTTATAACAAATAAAATCAAGGAACCAGATTCTAAGGGGACATTTATCAAGCTGAATAATAATGAAATATATGACTAAAAACTAAAATATAATAAAATGTTTCTCTCGCTCGGTGGTGGCCTAGTGGTTAAGGGCATCCCCAGGATCGATAGGTCATGGGTTTGAATCCAGGACCATAAGGTTGCCCTGAGGCCTCCTTGAGCAAGGTACCGTCCCCTTCACTGCTGTGCTTGGGTAAAAAGAAGAGTCTGCGTTTAATTTCCCTGTGCTGTGTTTCGCAATGGCAAATAGTCACTTTCACTTCACTTTCACTTAAGAGCATTACACAGATATGCATACAAACAAGTAGCAAATTTGCAATTACCAATTCAGCTGATCCCATTAAAATTTTATTTGCAAATTAAGCACATCCTGTCGTCAAGGCGGCCCTCGTGTGGTTGAAGTTAAATCACAGCCCGAGCACTGGCTCAGAGATAAGATGTCAGCAAATATAATGGCAGGATGGTCAATACGAATCACATTACAGGGCCATGGAGTCTGGGGGAAGTGCTTGGTTCAATGGTCACATGACTGATTTGTCTTATGAATGGCAGCTTGTGTGTTCTTGCTTCAGTCTGACCCTCAGCCGAAGGGAAAGTTTATATCTTTTTCGGAGTGAAGGTTCTCAGACAAAACAAAGGGCCACAGAAGTAAACAAGTTTCTAACTCAGGCAGCAAATAAGGCCCCAAAGCTACTATTTCTTTCTGCCTCTTCTACACGGACCAGGCGCACCAGCAATCAGACAAAGATTAAGATTCCAGACTTTTCATTACCTTCACACCGTCACTGACCAAGAGGACGTCCAGTGAAGCTGAAGAAGCCACCAGAGATCTTCTTGATGCCTCTAAGATTTAGACTTATTCACTTACACAGCAGGCAGCACAGGTTAGAGCTTAAAACAAATGATCAGATGGACATTTTTGGGCGAATTTCACACCGGTGATGATGGATCTCGCTTTGATTCTGCATCTACTGCTGAGCATGTGACACGTTATTGAGAAAAGTCACCAAGTCACATTTATACGACTCTGAAAAGGACTTTCAATTTGAAAAGAGGGATACAGAAAGTGATATCACTTGATGACACTAGGGCCATATGAGGGAAATCCATTGTAGCGATGGAGAACTTTAATCCCAGCATACAGTGGACTGACTGGAGGACGAGTATGGGACATTATTTGTCCTTGAGAAAATGCTACGACATATATGACTACATACTGCACTGTTTCTCTGAGAAGAAAGCACATATTTTGGAGATACTATTGGAGATACCAGCGAGAAGAGTCTTATGATGTGTGAGCAGAACACCATTATATTTGCATCATTTCTGTCCTGCTTTTTCAGCGCTACTGTATATTTTTCAGCCGTTAGACTGGCTGTATTAGGTTTAAAAGACTCTCCTGTTTGAGGAGAAGAAGCTGCTCAAGGGAGCTGCCAAGTAAACCCCCAAGTGGACAGACTTGCCTAAAAGTTGCTTCTAACCTTCTTGATTGCGTCTAAATGTATCATCTCCTTGGTTGTGTGTACTGGCAGCCCAGTGCGACTCCAGGCTCCAGGCTTCGTCAGCAGCGCAAGGCCAAGCTCAGGGTAGCCCTTATCTGTCCCTTGAATGGTCTGTTTGTCTGGAGCTCAAGGCCTCTGCAGTAGATCTGCACACAGCTCGGCAAAGCCGAGCCACAGCCTGCCAGGCCTGTCACTGAGATAAAGAGAGGCTCCCATAGAAACGGTTTGTCAGATTGGTAGAAGATACACTGCTTTTGCACACATTTGGTTTTATTCTTTTTTTAATTTATTAGTTACATTTGACTGGGAGCATCCAAACCTCGGCATAAGACTTTACTAGCAATGGTGCGGCGACGTGTCCAGTGCTCCTGTTTTCACCTTTTCCCCAATGAATGTGGGACAGGCACATCGCATGACCATGGTTAGGATAGGTGGCTCAGTTAAGGATCAGTTAAGGAAAAAAGGATGGATGGATGGATGGTTGGATGAATGGATACACCACACATATCTGCCTTGGACATTTCAGACAAAATCAGTGAAAAGTTGTAAAACTTTTATAAGCCAAAATGTTTGATGATTTTCTTTTATTGCATCCAATTATGAGGCAAAATAAAAGTCCTCTTCTGGGCATGGTCATGTTACTTTAACTTAGCACTGTCAACTCTTGCTTAAGCAAATGACAAACTGGCCCAGCTTGAAGACAGTTTTCAGCCAAATGCTGTATGTAAAGGGTCAGATATTTTTAGATCAATATCACAATTAAATACAAGCCATAATTCATTTTTATCCAGTTTACACTACGCCTGCCTGGATACACATGTTAGAGAGTAGACTTTAAGTAAGGTACAAGGTGAGCGAAGGGATGTCAAGGTGGCAAGGCTGTCGTGAAACCGCGAGTAAGACCATGAAGGCTGAAAAACCCTACAAACACACACACACACACACACACAAGTCAATGATTACAGAGACAGCCCGATTAGCAGAGGAAAAACAGCAGTGGCAGTGTTTCAGGACCCCCGTGGGAAATGCGTCATCATGAACCCCCTCCCTCCCTCCCTGAGCAGAATACTAACAAGTGATGACCTCTGACCAAAACGACCTCAAATGGACTCGAAGTGACCCCTGCACTTTTCCCAGCACGTCACTATCTCAGGTCCAGCTCCTCGTCAGAGGACGCTCTACATGCAGAATCCTTGATCCCTAAACGTTCCCTTCACCATCGCACATCAAAACACACAGCTGTTCTCAGATCTGATCGCTCCCCGGCCCCGACGAGGCCTGCGGTGGCAGGGCCACATGCTATAAATAAGCTCCAGAGGAGTGAGGCTTTAATTAAATATGAGGTAATGCGATCTCAGATACGACAGAGCAACAGCAGACAGGCTACCCGTACACATCCGTTATCATTACCACTAAACACTCCTCCAGCACTGAAACTCTACCCTGCTGTTATGACAACAGGGTCAAAGTGCAGCACGAGAGTGGGATTAATACGGTGGCATGGATACCCGAAAACACTGTGACATTAAAGCGATTAAAAACGATCCAAAAGGTCTGATCTTAAAATAATCACTTCAGTGAAAAACTGCAGGGCCAGCATTCCAGGCTCACAGCTGAGATGTGAACCATCCCCCCACAATAATGAGAAAATGTCCCCCATCCTATGGTATAGAAAAGTATAATTATCTACAATATAGTATAATAAGCTGTTTTGATAAAAAAATTATATTGTAATATTGCAAGTATAAAAGTATAATTTTTAAACATCTTTTAGAAAATAATATTCCAAAAGTATCATTTAAAAGATATTTTGAAGAAAAATAAAAAATAATATTGCAAAAGTATCATTTTTAAAATATATTTAAAAAAATAATAATAATAATATTGCTAAAGTATCATTTGAAAAATATTTTTGAAAGGAAAAATATGAAAATAACTTTGCAAAAATATACTTATTTTTTAAGAATTAAACAAAAAGGGAGACATTAAAAATTGTATTTTTTCTGCACATTTTACTGGATGGTTTCTTTTACTGGATGAAATGTGGCAAGACTTTTAGAAAGACCATTCTTTGAAATTAATAAAGTGCAAATCCTGCATTTAATTTGCAGGAGCATTTGCCTTTAGGGGACAAGTATGTAATAAAGTTCATAAAGTTACAAAACAGCAGCAACAACAAAAGAAGTGATATTATTCTTTCTTTCTTCGCCCTTTTCATTATCTGCATTCTCAGGGTTGTGCCAAGTTTTCTGACTTATCCTTGACTTTCACTGAATAAATCTCTCTGACCTTAAAGAAACTCTAAAACAGGCTGCCTACTCATCAAATTATGAGCGTTATTTACAAATTTAAAATACATTTTTCTTTAATTGGAACAAATACGAATGAATGGAAATGGAATTACTCATGAAGGGTTGATTAAACCGCCTTCAGCAACAAGTCCTGCAAAAATCAGGCCCACGTCCCGCATCAGGCTTATAGTTTACGGGGGGAAACCGTAAAAGCCTGGAAGGTGTTAAGGCACTGGTGTCACATTTATAGGAAACCCACCTAAAAGGTCTGAAATGTACACTGGCCCAACTAGTTGCAAAGATTAACCACAAAAAGTGTCACCGCAGGCCACAGGTATGCCCTGATACTGCTGTTATGAAACAGATGTTTCACAACTGCAGTTTCAGGGCCCAACATGAGCCACAATGAAGACTAAACACAGCATGTATAATACTCCCATTTTGATGAATGACGACTAAAATGCATTCTGCAAAAAAATTCCCTGATATTCCCAGACTTGCACTTGACCATCATAATAATTCCTTATCATAAATGATCAAATTCCAAGATATTCCAGAAATTCCCTTACCCATAGGAACCCTGTGTGTTTCATATATATATATAGATATATATATATAATTATAATCATTATTATCCATAATGCTTTGACGCTCTCCGATTCTCTCCATCGCTATTTTTTCTTCCAGCCAGGCTAATCCATAGGATCAGAGTGAGAAGCATTTTATTCCAACACTGTCTGACTGGAAACAATCGGGGACCATGAGGCCTGATTCAAAGCGCCAAAGCAAACAAACAAAATAAGATTCTACATTTCAGGAAGGGATTATAGGCCTTAGTTATTAAAAAAAGCTGAGCTGAGTGACGGACAGTCCTTTCCGAGTTCACCCCCGAGCCCTGTGCCCAGGCGTTCTTTTATGATGGATAACCTTGGCACGATGATGGCGCCGATGGCACACAAAAAACCATGGCAGCTAAGAAGACCAGCCCACGTTCCAAACACCCCCCACCCCCCACCGACTGTAATAGCTTCCACATTTCCCTCCCCCCCACGGGACAGGCTGAGCCGAACAACGTCAAAACAACAAAACAAAAGCCCAGTGCTCCAGCCCAGTCCAGGACTCGCGAAGCTAAAACACCTCATTTTTGGCACCGTGCTTTGTCCTGATGAATCCTTGCTCAGAGGAGTATGACCACTTCCACCACGAGCCCTTCATCAGGCTGCCAGGTCGCAGAACCGCTGCATCCGCTTTCTCTCGGGTCTTCTCAGCATCTCTCTCTTCCGCTCTGTCTGTGCTACTGACTCTCTCTCGCATCGTGATCACGCTCCACTGTAAACACACACTATTTTGTCTCCGCTGGATTCACCCGCAGTAAATCACGAGCATGAAAACGTCAGCCTGGGCGAGGCCTTCGTGTTCCTGCGTCATCGCGGCCTGTTTGGTACTAAAATCCTTCAAGTCTTCAGCAGTCATCAAAACCACAACGTGCCCTTTGACCTTCAGTTGTTATTTTACTAAAAGTTCTAAATAAATAAATAAATAAATAAATAGGCACCCAGTAGGTAGAGACAGCAGGCTTGACTGCAGTGAAGCTGAAGAGGGACTAAAATGTGATTAGGAATGAAAGAGATAGTACCCAGTCATGCCCACTGCAGCTAAACCTGTTTTCCCCATTGCATCACACAAAGAAGAAAAGATCTGCATGGCACTGAAGCTTTAAAGAAAGAAAACGTCCCGACACTAAAAGGAAAGGTGTTGACTCGGCTGTGGGTTATAATTAGGTTGTAGGCCAAATCCCATGCCTGGTTCTGGAGGACCCCCCTTTCCTGCATGTTTGTTTAGTGCTCTAACACACCCACTTCAACGCAGGAAGGGTTTGCTCGCACTCGAGCTGATTAATTGGATCAGGTGTGCTGGGAGCAGGGGAAACACTAAATGTGCAGGACAGGGGGTTGGCAAAGCTCTCCTGTAAGCAGTGTCTCATGTAATTAAGATGTAGCTGAATTTGTGTGCCATCCAAAACAAGCAAAAGGCCTCTCTCATGGTTTGAGCTAAGCAGCGAAACCATCTGTTGGACCTAAACCTGGTCAACGGTTGCTACCCACTTGACCCCATGACCTCCCAGTCCGGTTAAGAAGATCGTGAGTACAGTGGGGTCATTCTGACTCCAGAAGAAACATTAGTGTAGCTCAAAACTGCAAACACCCCCTTTAACTGAAATGGATGCTGAGAGGCTTAGGAAGACTGCGCGATGTCCAACTGTGTCCTTTCTAAAGCTTTACAATGGACACATTGAGCTGATAGACCGCTTTGCTCCATCTAGGCCTCCTTTAGCTTCTGACAGCTAGCTTTATCATGAAGTCCCAATAAGAGACCACACTAATAGTTCAAAGTCCTTCTGTACTGACACAGGACCTCAAGCTGATCATAAAAGACGGCAGAACCGCTTAGGACAGCCATCCTTCCGTCCCTTCGTGCATTAGATTCATTTGTCCAAATGGAACCAGAGCGCATCACGTCCTTCAGTCACATCAAATTTGGGTTATTAATTGTTCCCAGTCCATTAAAACCATTAGGGCAGCACATGGGCGGAGCCTTCAGAAGCTGAAGGTTTTGTTCAGCATATTTCTCCACATCCTGTCCTGCTTTCATCCAAAACAATGGCACTTGGGCTGAATGATTTTGAGGAAAATGTCTCATTGTGAATTTGTTTATTAGCATTTTGATTGAAGTGTAAATATTATTTACTTTGAGATTTTTCTTCACAACCGGAGCAAAAAGTCACCAAAACGTCTTGAGGTCTGAGCACTAAATGTCAAGTGGTGATCTAGGTGGGATAATCTGCAGACCAAGGGGCTTTGGGTTAAACCTGGTTCTATCCAGCACCATTTGAGCATTAAGACCCTTAACCTTAACTCCATGGAGACCATGATTTAGGTAATGTTGATAAGATAAGAGAATCTGTGAGATGTGGGTCAGTTCAGCTTTGCATTACATTGTTATTTAATTTGCATACTTGAAGTGAAACAGCAGCCATTTGTCGTCGTGAAGAACACGGCACACACTGAACCATAACAAACCTCTGCCTTTAACCCATTCACCCCATGCATCCAATGCCCAGTGTTTTGGGAGGCGTGCTCGAGGCAACCTCAGGTAACACGCTGGTCCAGGACTCAAACCCACAGTCTTCTTGGGGTCAAGTGCTTAACCACGGGCCGCCACTGCCCCACAGACTGTCAGTGTTGGTAATGCAGACTACAATTACAAACCGCAGCTAAAATCTGGGAAATTTGATGTAAAAACAATGAACGGTTCATATATATATATATATATTTATATATAACATTTTATAACTAAAACAATAATAAAACTTAAATAAGCACCTGCATGCACTCATCTCAACCAGACCATGTTAACAAGTTGGGGCTCCGAAGAGTTTAGTTTAGTTGTTTTTAATATCACAGTGCATATCACAGCCTATCACAGTGCACCTAATTCATTTTATAACAAAATAGTTAAATGGATAAGTACAAAAAAACAGTAAGCAAACGTGTTGAATAATGGTGATCTCAGTCTTAACCAGTATAACCAGGAATATGATTTTTTCCATAATCAAGCAGCATTAGGACTTTAGATAGATAGATAGATAGATAGATAGATAGATAGATAGATAGATAGATAGATAGATAGATAGACAGACAGACAGACAGGTGGACAGATAGACAGACAGTCAGACATACAGATGGATTGACAGGTAGATAGATAGATAGATAATGTCTGTCATCGTTTACCTTTTACAGTATCTACATCCACATAAAAACAACAATCATTTCTCCAATAAATAAGACCAATCACTGAATCCCAGTGTGTTAATTATGCAAACCATGACCATACATATCCACAAGAGAGGAGAAGAGAAGAGAAGAGAAGAGGAGAGAAGAGAAGAGGAGAGGAGAGAAGAGAAGAGAAGAGAAGAGAAGAGAAGAGAAGAGAAGAGAGAAGAGAGAAGAGAGGAGAGGAGAAGAGAAGAGGAGAGAAGAGGAGAGGAGAGAAGAGAAGAGAAGAGAAGAGAAGAGGAGAGAAGAGAAGAGAAGAGAACAGAAGAGAAGAGAAGAGAAGAGAAGAGAAGAAAGAAGAGAGAAGAGAGGAGAGGAGAAGAGAAGAGGAGAGAAGAGGGGAGAAGAGAAGAGAAGAGAAGAGAAGAGAAGAGAAGAGAAGAGGAGAGAAGAGAAGAGAAGAGAAGAGGAGAGAAGAAGGCACCTGTGCAGTCTTTAAACAGCCATTAAAGAGGCTTGTGCCCCAGCAGTCTCCTCAGCAGCGGGCAGGACGTTTAAAGGGCCCGGTGTCTGTTTAGATCCCCGCTTCAGCTCAGCTCAGTCCGAACCCGTTCAAAGCCCGACTCGGCTCCGAGCTGAACCCAGAAACGAGAGGAAGCGCTATTTACCTGTTTTACCTGCGGGTTTCAGAGAAGTCGACGATTAACCGAGCGGGGTGGAAATAAAACGGAACGACGTCGAGTCTTCCTCCCGCTGCTCCTCAGTCATGTGTTAGTTCATTATTCTGGCGCCTGTTCCGCCGCCGGAGGAGGATTTTTCCCCGCCGCTCCGCAGACGCAGAAGAAAAGAACGCGTCGACGCTCTTCACGCGAGCGTTCTAGAACGTGACATTCCACGATCCGGCGCTCCAGAGCGAGCCAATTAACAATAAAGCGTTCTAGAACGAGCCAATTAAGACGGGAGCGTTCTAGAGCGCCTTTCTTCCTTTCATCCTGCCGCCGGAGGGTCTCCTCTGGGCTGACAGACGGCTCTCCAGTGTCCGACACTCAGAGCGGGAGGAGGAGAAGGATGGAGCCGTGTGACAGCAGAGCTGCGCGCGCAGCACTCGCTCTCGAGCCACGAAAGGGAGCGGGGCAGAGCGGCAGTGCGCATGCGCGGCTAGACGTACATACGTTTTCTTCTCGTCTAGTTTTCTGACATTATCATCTAGAGCTGGACTGCTTTTATGGGACTCCCCAGTATCTACCAGAATATTTCATATTGTACTGATAGATATTCATAATATAATATATTCAACATATAATACAATATATTGTACAATATTTGGGCATATAATAAAGCATATTACGTATGAATGTATAATTTAATAAGCTGTTATTATACTATGTTATATTATATTTGATTATATTTAAATGTAATTCATTTTATACATTAATGCAGCCCCCATGTCCCCCCACCTCCCTCCATGGTAATAGCCTTCAATACATCTAAACAGAGTGTGATGGTTGCAGAGCCACTGGCTGCTGATCTGAGAGCAGTTTTGTGCTCTCCTATGGCAGGGCTTTGGATGATGGGGGGTCCCGGACCAGGTCCTTTATTGAGGCTCCTATCAGGGCGACAGGGAGTAAAACAGGGCCTTTCCCTTTTCCCTCGGGAGGCCCTATCGCTTCCAGCCAGCCCGAGGCCATGCCCACAGCTAGTCCACTATTGTTCCACTGGGGGAGGATTACTGAATGGACCTTAATGACCTGCAGGATCTCCAGTGTAGGGCACCACCATCCCACCCACCCACCCACTCACACACACACACACACACACACACACAAACACACATACATACACAGACACACATACACACACAGACACACATACACACATCCACTCACACACACACACACACACACACACACACACACACAAACACACATACACACAGGCACACATACACACACAGACACACATACACACACACACACACAAACACACATACACACACAGACACACATACATACAAACACAACCACACACACACACACACACACACACACAACCACACACACACACACACACACACACACAAACACACATACACACACAGACACACATACATACACACACACACACAGACACACACACACACAAACACACATACACACAGACACACATACATACAAACACAACCACACACACACAGACACACACACACGTACAAGCAGATATGCACACAATCACACAGACACACATACAAACACAACCACACACACACACACATACAAACACAACCACACACACACACACAGACACACCTACACACATACACACACACATATGAGCAGATATGCACACAACCACACACACACACACATACAAGCACATACACACACACCCACACACACACACACACACATACAAGTACATACATGCACACCCACACACACACACATACAAGCACATACACGCACACCCACACACACACACACACACATACAAGCACATACACACACACCCACACACACACAAAGAGAGATAGATAAAGAAAGCTGCGTCCCATAGCCTTTGGTAATACCATCACTAGTAAATACAATACTTGCCCAGCTTGAGAGGAAAGAGGGATGGAAAAGAATACATGAGGAAAGAGAGAGAGAAAGAGAGAGGGAGGAAGTACTGTAAGCGTGCAGTCAGGAGATAAAGAGGGTGCATGAGTGAAATATGACGCATAGCGAGAACATGCTGAAAAGAACAAAGAAAAGACCAACAGAGAGAGCCAGGGAGATGAAAAATCAGGTTCTCTGAATTAGCCAGACTGACAGACATGAGTGACAGAGAACACGTGAGCTCGGAAAGAAGAACTGGAGAGCCAGAGGAGGAGAGAGAAAGAAGGGTTCAGCCCATATCTTTGATTGTCGGTAGCAGACTTGCAGAAGCTGAAAGGATGCTGCCTTTGAGAAGAACCACCACTGTGAATTTAGGTCAGCCCCCTCCCCCTACCCATTTTTCATCCCTCCTTTTGAAGCAGGCAAGACGGAGATACCTTCTGCGTTCACTCCTGCTGGATAAGGCCTGAACATTAATGCGTGTTCAGAATCGCTGTGGTGGGTTTATTCAGGATGGGCGTTATGGTGGTACCTTTCTGTGGATGGATTGGGTAAAAAGAGGTGGGTACATTGTACGGCTATAGTGTATGACTGTGAACCTACAGGGTACCTAATAAAAGGGTTTTCCAAACAAGTCATAGCATAATTTTATTTATAAGACCTTTTCAAACTCTCTATATCGCTTAGACAATTGCAACCATTTTAACAAACACATATCTCCAAAATACTGGCTTTATAGAGCAGGAAAATAGAGTATTTATACTTGGAATACAAGTGAATGTTCATTTTGGATCACTACGAAAGCTCCCATCATTGAAGCTGGAATTTAAAAAATATAAAGGAATTTAATGTAGCAATAGAAACGCATGATTTTGTCTCTGACAATGAAATGATCCCTGTTTTGACCTTGGGCTTAAAAGAGAGTCTGGGCTGAATCACTCCTTACGACTGTCAGTGGGTGGGGCTAAACAACAGAGCAGGCTGAAGGAGGCGCTTTTATTTAAATGCACTAATTTGACTGAGATTACAAAAAATAATACATGATACAATACATAATACATAATACAAACCAGAAAATCATTGTTGTTGTGACTTTTGAATTGTTTTACAGGTATGCATTGAACTAACTGGACACAGACTGATATGTGTTGAACTCATAGTTTAATCACAGACGGATTAATACAAGCTCATTTAGAACAGCATTTACGACCATGTTACAAAGGTAGCATAAATAAATCACTAGTGCTCTTATTACAGCAACACATCAAAGAGCTGGCAAAAGTGAATCACTCAAAAGTAGAATTCATCAAATGGACAGATATCTATTGTTTATTTACACCGGATGTCCAACCCTAGGGACCTATTGTCCCAGAGTTCAGCTCCAGTCCCAATCTAACTTGATCTGGTTGGCAAAAACTGCGGCAGTGGTGGTCTAGTGGTTAGGGACTTGGCCCCAGGACTGGAAGGTCGTGGTTTTGAATCCCAGACCAGTAGGATGCCCTGAAGTACCCTTGAGCAAGGTACCGACCCCATCACTGCTGCCCCTTGCTGCATGTGTGTTTGGGTGAATTGCAGAGGTTGTGTTTCACAATGACAGATCACTTCACTGAGCATTAATGCCATGTGTGTTGAAACTAAACTCTTAAGACCAAGGGCCATGACTCGGCACACCTGATCCTGACCTTGCAATGGTGCCAAGATTGGGTAACTCTGATCTAGATCTTTTTAAGTGCCAGTGTAATTAGACTGAGCATTCAAAGTGTCTGTGAAGCTTTAGCACAAATCTTTCTTGATCACACGTATCTTGCAACTATTGCGAGATACACCTGCCCAGTTCAGCTGGAAGCAGCTGTTTGCTTTGGAAGGCAGTGGAGCAGGATGATCCTGGAGCTTTCATTTTCATTTCAGGCTCTCATGAAGGACTTATGTTTTCATCTACAAATGTCCTCGTCCACCGGGTGACTGCTCAGTGCCTTGTTTTTTGGTATGAAGCCTCCCTCCCTGCTGATAAAACACCCCAGGAAACTGGCCGCCACTACAAAGCCCACTGTGTGGAAATAGAAGTTCAACCAGGCAATTCTGCCTAAAGAAAACGAAAGTGAACACGCCTCTTCTGTGCCCTGGGTTCAGGAGCAGCAAATCGGAAACAGGAAACAGCAGTGATTATGCAAATTCCACACAGACCTCAAAGCTCTCTTGTCTTTCAAGGCCCTTTTTAATCATTAAATTAATCCAGTGTCCTGTATTAAACTCCAGGAGAACTTCAGTGCAGATCTCTGGAAGGTTGCCCTTTCCTAGACCCTATTGTGTCCTTTAATAAGAAATATTAATACATGGGACAATGCATGGGACATTAACGCATGCCCTTGTCCAAACACAAAGGCTCACACACAGGCAGGAGCACTTCTTTTTTACAGCCATACAATTTATACTGTTGGAGTCCTCCCCACCCTCATCCCAGCCACACATCAACATATAGTTGCACAAACTGCACTTTCGCAGATGCAAATCACTTATAATTACTGTAACTTGGCTTCAGATCAGTCTCGTATCGCTTGTATTTGGGGCAATTTAGCAAAAAAAAGGATTATATCATGATATTTCATTTTAATAAATGCAGTATGTCACAACATTTTTTTATAGACATCTGAAAAAAATGGACCAACCACAAAAAACCCTCAATGCTGCCTATAACAGTATACAAAAATGAAAGTGACAACCCTTGTCATTGCGAGGTCACAGCACAGCACATGTGAACCACAATGAAACTGGATCTCTGCATTTAACCCATGCACTCAAACACCGTGCAGCAGTGGGCAGCTGTTGAAAGCGCCCGGGGAGCAGTGACGGGGACGGTACCTTGCTCAAGGGTACCTCAGGGCAACCTACTTGTGAGGGAATCGAACCCACAAACTCCCTAACCACTAGGCCACCGCTGCCCGGTGTAAAATAACAGTAAAGTATAATTATAGGAAACAAAAATGGTAATATTATTATTATTTGTTATAGTATATTTGTATAGTATATTATTTGTTATAGTTTGAGTTATAATGTGTGGATACGTGGATTAAAATAAAAAAGAAAGCTGTTTTATGTTTTTTTTTCAAATTTTCTGAGCATTTTTGGATTGGCTGAACATCTCAGTGCGACATCTAGTGGTAGATTTAGACATTACACTCCTTCTGCTAACCTCACACATTTTCTTCCATGCATGCTGGTGTTTTATCTAAAAAAGATATATTTCTTAAAGACATATGACCTTCCTGGAATACTGATAATTAGGAACTCATACATAATTTATATTCATTCAACTTCTATATCACAGAAGGGACATTCATTATCTACATCCAGGAATTAGATCTATTTCTGACCTATTTTTTTCTCTGTATATCTCTGTATTAATAATTCATGAAGGTCCCACTTGATTCGCTCAGCCAATCACCTTAAAGCTTACCCGTCCTGCACCCAACCACCCACCCGTCCTGCAACCAAACACATGCACAAACACCAGTCTGAACATTAAAACCACCAAGAGATGAAGTGAAGAAGGGTTTTCTCCTGACATTGCCTTTTGGATCAGACCTCACAAAGGAGCTTAAAGAAGAATTAAACCAAGGAGGGATTTTATGGTTCTTTATGTATTCAAACATCTGGAAAAAGAACTGATCTGAATGAAGTACATTTAAAGAGAAATCTGACAAGAAGTATTTTACAGGGGGTAGTGGGTGTTTTTATAAAGTTTATTTACAGCTTGGACAGCAGTGGTCTAGTGTTTAGGGACTAGGTCCCAAGATCAGTTGGTTTTGGTTTTGCATCCTGAACTTGTAGCTTGCCCTGAGCTGCCCATGAGCAAGATACTGTCCCCATCACTGCTCCCTAATACACTGGATGTACACAGCTGCACCATGTGTAGGTTAAATACAGAGACAGCATTAAGAGGAAATAAAAGTAAAAGAGGAACAAATCAAACTAAAGGTAAAAACATAGTGGTTAAAACAGAAAATTGTATAAAATACAGTACTGCTCTGGAGTGTAAACACAGCAAAAAGCTGCAGGAGTACAGTAATAGCAGTTCCTGCTAAAGCCTGAGTGGACTGATAAACCGCTGGAAGCTGTCTGGACAGTCCTCTCTCAGCTAAACAAGCTTGTAGCTCCATCAGTTTGGAGACTCGGCTGGACCACATCAAAATCCGTCCCATGGCGAGACAATCCTTCTGACACCAGTTTCCCCTCATGTCTCTTCTCCAGATGTGCTCCAGATGTGTTCAGAAAACATTACTGTCTGCACTGAAACGGAACACCTCACTCAGCAGGATAAGGACAGTGTATTCAGTATCAGCCATCACCAGGCCTTCCTTTTCTTCAGTGAACATCAGCTACCTTCAGGTCAGGGCTGTGGTTGGAGATCAGCTGCTCTGTCAGAAGCTGAAGGGCTGCACTGAGCTGCCGAACTGCACCGGCTCCGTTTCCTGCACCGACAGTGGAACGCCATCTGATGTAAAAAGAAGAAATACGACGGTCTGTTGTTATAATCAGCGATGGACACGTTACATTTAAAACACTCCACGTCTATTTACGTTCCCATTTCCACCAAATCAGATAAAGCGTTCACGACCGTGTGGACTGCAGCGCTGCATGACCTGTTAATGATCTCTCCATCACAGAGACCATTACAACATAACTCACTAGGCTTTCTAGGAATTTCCCTTCTCACAATAACACTATATCAAAATAGAGTCTGAATGAAATATTATTCGGATGTTATCAATTCACTGAAATATTCAGTTCTTTAATATGTGGAATCTCGGTGAATCTACAAACTGTATAGTTCATGTTAACATGTGTCGATTCATTCAGTGATATCAGGGATCTGCACAGCTGATGTGATGGAAGGATTTGGGGATCAGGTTGGAATCACAGGCCAGAAACTAGAACTAAAGGGGTTCGTCAGTCTAGAGCTCAAACTGTGTCCTTTATTTCTCTTAAATCTGCATTACATAAATGAAGATTGTGAGCAGACCTCCACAGGAGAAGAACCCCTTGAGGACCTTCCAGGTCTTGTACACACGACTGGTTACAGCCTTCCACACGCCCGAAACTGCAGAGAACAAAGAGCAAAGACCAGCTGAAACGTTACAGTCTCCACTGGGTCACAAGAAAAGGTCACAAAGTGCGTCCTATTGTGTCCCATTAAACACAGAGATTATAATAAAAGTCCCAGACGTGTCTTGATGTTAACGTTTGCAAAAATACACGTTTAACAGTTTCTTTCAGTTAATGATAGAGATCAGAAAGTTATATATTCTGTTATGATGTTAGAATATTCCCATCACTCAGTGACTATAAAGCAATTCATAAGCAACTGCTTTGGTATTTTGTGACAAACTCCAGACTTGAGCACCACCTACTCAAAAATCCAGATGATTAAATGCTAACAATAGCACTGTAATATAAAATAATATAATATATAATATAATGAAATAATATGAAATATTATATTTGAATCAAACCTGCAGCCAGGCAGGGTGAATGTAAATTTCTTTGAATTAGTTTTAACAATGATTTATGTTGCTAAGATGATTTCATTACTGTTGCTATTGTGGGAATCAAAAGCCCAAGTGAATGCCACAGGAACGCCCTCATGGTCAGACAGGCGAGTTTCGTTCTCATGTCTGGAGTCAGTTTCGGTTGATTTACGAGACGTGGCTCTTAGCTGGACTCAGTTTGATCCTCAGGCCAGGTTTTGAGGAATCTGTTTCCTGCTTTTCTTTTCTTTTCAAGGACTCACAATATGTGCATGTTTGGAATTTGATTGTCTTTGAGCTTCTTGCTGGTGAATGTTCACCCGACTGGTCCATCTGGGAACATGGCTGTAATACAGACAGTATCAGAGGATTAGTTAGAGCCCGTTTCAGTTTTGTCCAGACCGGTAGACTGGTACACTGGACTGGGAGTATTGGTATTGCCATGCTGTGCTCCGAGCTGGTTGTGTTTTTGATCTACAGCCTCCTCTCACTTTTACCAACATGCTGTAATATCACAAAGAACAACACATTATTGAGAAATGAAAAAAATATAGACTTTATTCCTTTTTCAGAGCCTATAAAGAATCTGAACCACTGTCCCACATGTGCATGATGTCACTTCCCTTTCTGAGTCAGAAGCGAAACTGGCGTGCCGAGCTTAGAGCAGAGTGATGCGCTATGACTGTTGCTCCCCTGAAAACCCTGAGGTCCAAATAAGGCAGAAGAAATGCAGAAGCAGCTCTGAACATGAACATGAGCTACAAGAAGGAAAGAAAAGAGATGAACAAACTGGAGAATATCCAGAAAAGCAAGACAGCAAAAGGGTTTGTGGGACCCAAAAAACTAACTCTTGACTAAGGACACAGCCCTGCTCTAAACCACGAGGGATTCGTCAGAATGTTTATACAATTGTTATTTCCTCAAGGGCGCGGTAACTTACATTCACAGAAGAGCTTCAAGACTTGAGTCAGACGCATTCTTGCCTGGATGTTAAAAAAGGTAATGTACAAATCTATCTTCCTAGGCTTTTTTTGAGTGGGGGCTGTCATAATTAATTTCAGGGCAATGGTTCAATATGGAAAAAACTAGATGTTAGGTGCTGCAGAAAGGTCATGGGAGGTGTGGATCATAAGCCATTCTTAAGTTTGAAAAATTAAGTTGGAAAATTTTCAAACTTAAGTCATCACTGAACAGTCAGGAGGGTTTGAAATGTTCTTTAAGGGCTTGAAAAAAAGGCTTCAGATGTCCCACTATTTTATCACCCCAAATTTAACATTCATGAGCTCAGCAGACTCAAGAAGGTTGTTTCTGAAGTAGATTAAACATCTGTATGTGTTGCAGACATGGTGACTCTTGATTCCAATCACCCCCACTTCACCATTTTCTATTTATGCTGCAACTCTGCTTTGAGATCATTTAGCCAGCTTCCTTTTTTGTCTGTGTCTGTGCTGAAATCAGTTTTATTGTGGTTCACGGTGGACTTTTTCAGTTAGCATTGCCAGTTAAGGAGTGTGACTAGCTGCTCATCCTGCTCAACTTGATTTGCTTCTCACAGCAGGCTATACTGTCTTGAAGACCAATTCAGAAAGTAAAACTAAAGTGTGACACATCAAATATAGTGTGATGTATTTTTAAACCCACTGAAGCGCTCCATGGCCGTCATGCTTTAACACATCTGGACTGATGTTCTCCTCCTACACTGTGGGCTCACTGTGGGTCGTCTTCACTTGGGCTGGAAAGAAAGTCTTTGTAATACTGTAGAGTATAGTTTTGTCTTCGGACTTGTTTTTCAGAGGGAACCCCAAATTTGTGAACAGTAAAATTACTTTTATTGGATCCTGCAAAGAAACCTCATTTTATATAGCAATGGCTCTACAACCGAAAGGAAGCACATGCCCTTGGAAACTGCATTACACACACAGCCTAACCTGCATTGTTAGGTTAAATTATCAAATTTGTAGATCTGTATTCCTTTTATTATTATTATTTTTTTTTTGTATTTATGTATTATTTGTAGATCTCACCTCCTTACATTTTCAGAACATTTCACTTTAGTTTTAACGCATTTGATGGAATTGATCTGTTATTTTATTTTGCATCACCTTCCCAACATCAGCACCTATTTCCTCCTCAATGGACGGAAGCGTTCCCAAACCTTTTGGTGTAAACAGGACATGTGACATGTGCCAACCAATATCCAGCCTGCAGAATGGGGATTAGTGATCATTTTGATTAATACATTAAAATAAATCTACTGTCGTCCGTCTGTGTCAACATATTTGATCCACAAACTGTAAAAAGAGCTGCAAGTCCTTTAACCTCATAATCAGGTCTGGATACCTCTCTCTGAATGTGCGTCTAAGGTCTGTCAAGTAAAGGTGTCATAGAAGGAGCAAAAAACCGTGTAGAGTCAATAATAATGATAATAAAGCTCAGTTGAACCATAATATCATTTTAAAAAGCAATGGTTTTAAAGAGGTCACAGTATCGGATTTAAAATATGTTCACATTCAGAAACAAATGTGATTAACGAATGTGTTTTATTTTTGTGATCATGGAACTCGGTTAATGCACTGATGTAACTTATTAGTGGAATCAGCTAAAAAAAAAAAACAATGACATGGAAATACAAAATAATTATTTACATGATTTAATTTTCATACAATACACCATAAAAAATAAAAAAAAAATATATATATATATACACACACACACAGCACTGTGCAAAAGTTTTAAGCAGGTCTGAAAAAATGCTGTAAACAGAACGCTTTCAGAAATATAAATAATGATTGTTTATTTTGATCAATTTACAAAATGCAAAGTGAGCGAACAAAAGAAAAATCTCAATCAGATCAATATTTGGTGTTACTACCCTTTTCCTTCAAACCAGCATCAGTTCTTCTAGGTACACCTGCACACAGTCAGGGATTCTGTAGGATTATAGTCGGTGTCTGATCAACCAGTTTACCAAACAGGTACTGATGATCATCACTGTCACACGGAGGAGAAACACAGTCATGTTTGGAACAACAGACAAGGCGAGTTCCTTCAGAGACTGTGTGCAAGTGTACCTAGAAGAACTGATGCTGTTTTGAAGGCAAAGGGTTTTTTTTTAATTTTTGGTCACACCAGATATTGATTCGATTTAGATTCTCTTTTGTTCATTCACTGCATTTTGTTGATTGATGAAAATAAATGATGAACACTTCCATTTCTGAAAGCATTCTTTGTTTACAGCATTTTTTCACACCTGCCTAAAACTTTTGCACAGTACTGTGTGTATTTTCTTCTTCCCCCAGTCCCTGAATATTTTTATTAAAACACGCTGACCGAAAAAAAGACTCCAGATTATGATATTATTATTATTATTATTATTATTATTATTACTGTTGTTGTTATTATTATTATGTTACTGTATGTTAAATACAATGAATATAAAACATGATCAGGCGGACGGCGGAGAAAAGGAGGAGTGTGATGGAAGCACGAGTGAGGATGAAAGTGAAGTCGATTCTTTTCAGTGGACCGTTTTCACAGCAGCTGGAGTTAAACCGGTTTAATAGAACTGTTTGAATCGTTATATTACTTGTGGTGTGAGATTCAGTTCAGAGAGGATCTTTTCTATTTTTTGTACTTTTTCTGTACTTTTTTACTTTTGTAAAAAGCTGTACTTTTTCCTCAAATCGAGTAAAGGAGTCAGTTCTGGGATCTGTTTCGTTGACTCCAGGGTGAAGGATGTGTCTGATCTGCTCTGAGGGAGTTTTCTTACAGGCCTGATGGTTTTTGTAGGATTTTTACATTTTCACAAAATGTAACATTTTCACAAAATCAAAGTGCAGCCAGTGGATTTAAATCCAGACCCTGTTACAGTTTCCGAATTTGGTAAAGATGTGTGTCCTGGGGTCTTTAATGGAGAACGAGAGAATAAGGGATGATGAACAGATGAATAAATGGACAAAAGCTGATTGGAGGGTCTGAGGCTCAGCTATTTTTTTTAACTCCACTAAAAGTGAGAAACGCAGAGACTCTTACCGGAGCGGATGGAGAGAAAGGAGCTCATCTCCAAAGTCGGCCCGAGGAGCATCTAAACCCTCCAGGTGCAGATTCTTTCTTTCTGTTCTTCTCTCCTTTTTCTCCCGTTCTCAAAATGAGTCTCAGGCTGCCCGCTGCGAGACCCGGAAGAGCGCTGAGAACAGCACCGTCACGTGACAGGCTAGGGCTTTGATTGGTCAATGTGGACGGGAGTCGTTCTCTACGATGTAGCTGATTGGCTGTCGCTCTGTTCAGTTTTCGCGGGAGAAAAAGGAGTAAAGCTCGGTTAAAAAACACGAACTCTTCTTTGCTCGTTTCAAAAATGTCGTTTGTCACCAGGCAGCAGCCGAAATCAAGGATTTTTAAAGTGACAAATTAATAACTAATAAACCCATAAAAGGTTTTTTATTTATTTTTTATTAGCTCTCTTTTTCAGATCACATTGATCACATTATATATTAAGTACTGTATTATAATACCAGAATTGTGCTAATAAAAATAAATGATGTGCTCGGATTATTAAAAACTAATCATCTGATTTTTTTTCTGAGATAAATAAAAAGATACACGTGTCATGGATTCCGCACAGGCCACATTTTGGATCTGATTTGAATGAAGCTGGCTGTGCTGAGAATGATGCTGAAGTGGAGGCTGAGTTTAGTGATTTCCCTGGTTGTGTTGTGGACAAAAACCCCTAAAGTCAGGCCTTCCGAGAGATAACCGCCTTCAAATACACTTTAAAGGTTAATAATCCAGGTCTGAGGCTGCTTCCTCTTGGTACTTCAGTTTAAATACACCAAATGATATAAAGAAAACAAAATATTAGGGCAGTTGATCCACTTTTCCTCTGTAGACTCCAGCTGTTGGTGTCAGGATTGAATCTACAGAAAGACATTTTTTGCAATTTTTTAAAAAATGTGCAAAAAATGTAGGTTTTTATTCTGCATTACTCTTGACTCTTTACTTCTGAAATGGCCCAAAGTAGTGAAGTAAATAGTAAAATCCAATTAAGGAAGAAAATCCCAGATCTGGATAAATACACAGAAAGAACAGGATCGAGCCCTTCTATAAATGTAGTGCTGGGGCAGTAATGCAACTACAAAGCTAAAAGTCTAAAGATTTTTTCAAACTTCAAAATTTCCTGTTGGAGACCAACACACACACACACACACACACACACACACACACACACACACACACACACACACACACACACGCCGGGATCTCAGTCCGACCCTGACACGAGCGCCAGTATTTTTAGGCCATTCAAGACTTTCTCTTTTTAATCCAAAAATGGTGAAAGTTCAATAAAACTGACTCCATCATTTTAAGGCCCAAGCTGTCCGTGGTTTAACCAATTTTTTTGCCATTTGGAGACGAGTCCCATTTAACCAAATCCAGTCCAAACTGAATCCAATTTCGAATCCAAATCTGGCCACAGTTTGTAAATAAGAACACCTTTAAAAAATAATAATAATAATTCCAATAATTCAAAATAGAACAAAATGTATTGCTTTTATTTAATCCGTTTTTTAGTCCAAATCCGAGTCAGGATGAACAGAACAGTCTCTAAAAACAAAACTCGGTTTTTGAGTCCGAAGCCGATTCGGATTCAACAAAAATCTGTTCAAACAAGATCCGTTTTCCAGAACTGACCCAAGAGATGGAGAGTCACCATCACTCCACTTCATCAGCCGGTTTTTCTGTTATCCTTTTTCTACAGTGTGTACGTGCTGCTCCAGCGCTCTGCGGATGGAGTGATGGGGCTGAGATGAGAGGAACCTAAAAAAAAAAAAAAGTCAGGAAGGTGCGTCAACCCAACATCCAAAAGCGCGTCCGAATCCACCGACATCAACAACTGACCTGCAGCTATCTACAGATCTACAGCTGGTCCATCTGAAATCAAAAGCAGAAACAAGTCACATCTGACCAGAGATTACCGATCACAGCAGAGCAATTATTTGAACTAATCAACATTGTTGATATTATCTTATCAATATTTTATTTATCAATATTTTTAAAAAATATGTGTAGTTCGAATTCAAGCTCATTTTTAAACACGCAGTCAAATTGCTAATATTTAGGAATAATATATTACTGGATTGGATCTGGGACACCCATCTGAGAAGAACCATCCAGTGAGAGAGAGAGAAAGAAACAGGGGGGGCAAAGTGAATAAATAAACTGTAGGTTAAAGCGAGTTTGACATCGAAATTTTGATAAAAAGCAGAACTCAAGATGCATCCAGTGTAATTTTACGAGCTGGATCTCCTTCAAATCTTCATCCCAGTCAAAACGAAACTGCACTGACTCAGCCTTCTCCATAACTGGGTTTCAGTTTTTTCTGGACACCTGGGCACCAGGGTGCCCCCAAGGACCACATGAGTCGCCCGCTGACCTGTTTTACAGATAGCACAACTCACCAGTGAGCAGCGTCTACAGTTACAGTTGATCCTGTTGCTTTCCAAAAAAGGGAGTTTGCAAACTCAGTCAGACACTGCTTGAAAAATGTGAGATTCCCACGTTTGGAGAATTCACAAGGGTCAGCTCAACCAGAGTGCACAGGCTGAGCCTCGCCCTGGGTGAACGACCATCCTGATCACATTGCTCTCCTGCCAGATCATTTTCTATAAGATAGGAGGAGGACATTAAGCTCTAGGCCTATGTTTCGCAATTCTGTCACCAAACCATTTGGCGTAAATAGGACATGTAACATGTGCCAACCAATATTTTAGAATTATAATGATACAATATTGGTTATAATAATTATATAATTGGGATTGGTGGTCAAGTGATGGGTACTTGTCTATGGACCTGTGGCTCAAGAGGTCCCAGGTTCGAATCCCGCCTCTGGCACTTCTACCACTGGGTCCCTGAGCAGGACCCTTAACCCTGGGTGTCTCCAGATAGGAGGAGGACATTAAACTCTAGGCCTATCTTTTCGCAATTCTGTTGAAACGAGTTTGTCCAACTATGAGCTCCAGGTTTTATGCAGTTGCACTTCAAATAATATTAACTGAATAATTAATTGATCATTTAATTAATTAAAAGAAAGACAGACAGACAGACAGAGAGACAGACAGACATAACCAGAAGGCCGTGCTTTCGAGTCCCAGACCTGTAGGTTGCCCTGAAGTAGCCTTGAGTAAGGTACTGTCCTCGTCACTGGATATCTTGTCTGCACTTGTCTGTGTTGTGTTCTGTGCAGCTCCAGGTTCCTGGAGGAACAATGTTTCATTTCACTTTGTTCTGTGTAAAAGGAAGTGAGAATAAAAACCTACTTGACTTGACTGGACTTGATGTGTAGGTTTAATACTGAGGATGTGTTTGTGTGTTTCACTGTGTGCTGTGCTGTGTTGTGTCTTTTATTTTTAGAATGATAAAGAAAGCTACACTGGGCTCGTGCTTTCGCGCAGAAACTCAGCTCTGCTATGCAGGTCGTTAAGGTCTTCACCTACCAGCGCGAGGAGACCAACAGCCAATCAAACACTCCGCTGAGAACAACGTCACTCGTTATTAACCAATCAAATCCCTCACCTGTCACGAGAAGCTCCGCCTCTTCATCCTGAACTACCAAAATGAACTAAACCCGTGACCCGAGTCGAAAAGCTCAGGCCTTCTCTTCATTAGTCCTGCAGTTTTAGACTTTCTTCCCAATTTGACTTCATTGTGGTGCATTCTGAGTCATTAAAAGTATAAAATATTATTTTGTAATACAATAATAATAATAATAATAATAATAATAATAATAATAATAATATTTTTTTACACTGTACTGTATTGCTTTTTCTTCAGGCTGTTTTTCAGAGCGACACCCAAATTAATGATCAATAAAATGGCTTGTCAGTTGGGCCCTCCAATAATATTCATGATAATAAAAAAATGTAAATAATATTATTCATGTATATAATAGTAATAATGTATAACAATGATTTGATCATGATAATTCTACTACTAACAACAACAACAATTCTTATTTTTATTACTGTATTTTTTGCAGGATCAACTGAAAAGTTTTAGATTTCATTTTACGGATCACAAATTATTTGTCTGTCCATCTGAAGGAAAAAACCCAAAACTGTACACCACAATGTCAAAGGCCTTATTTTACTGAGCAACACAGCAAACTGGAGCAACATTTTAGGAGCAGAACATCAGTCCAGATGTGCTAAAGCACGACAGCCTTGGAGCACTTCGGTTGGTTTAAAAAATTTTTTTAATTCCTCCGTCTGATGTGGTCTGTGTTCAGAGAGAAGATCTCGTGGGTCGGAGCTCACTGCGGAGTGTTCTTCAGCTTCACGCTTTACTTTCAGTTCCAGGAAAACGTCTTTGAGCAAAACCGAGGCTTCGTGCTCGTCTCATCCAGGTCGCCTGAACTCGGACTTGATGCTGGGAAGATTCAATAATGCAAAAGAAAAATAATGAACATTTCCTCGAGCGCGTTAAAATGAAAGTGTGAGAATGTACGGAGGTGGAAGTGCAGATGTTTGAGTTCACATTTAGGGGGGAAATGGAAGGTGCTGGATAAAACACAGATTAAAAATGGAAACTACTGAGACTGTAAACCTCACAGAGCTGTTAACAAGACCGGCCCGGGACAGTCAGGCAGAGGGGACACCTGCCCCCCTCCAGAGGTCCACCTGAGTCTGGATTGAATTCAAATAAACAAACACGGGACGATAAGTTAAGTTGATATGTAAAAAAAATATATATATATTATTGCTGACTAAATCTAAAAACTAAAAAACTAAAAAAAAAAAATCAGATTTTTAAGGGTGATATTTCATTTAAACCCACTGAACAAAAAGAGCAGAGCGCTGAACTGAGTTAAATAAAGAGGTTCAAAAAATTATATAATATACAATTATTAAATCGTAAAATGTTTGCAAAAAAATCACCAGAAGGATTATTTCTAACTAAAAGCAGATGTTTTTAAAGCGGTACAGAAACAGTGATTGGATATGAAAAGGTGCTTCTAGCCTGGGTGTGAAGTTTAGGGACTTTTTTTCCTTCCTTCAATATGGTGGGACCCAGGCGTGGAGTTGCACATCAATTCTACCCACCCACACACACACACACACACACACGTTCCTGAATCTGTATACCACCAGTGCCACTCATTAAAAACCCTAATGCGCTTTAGGTTCCTTGGTTTTAAAAACTCTTAATCTTGATTTATTGATAAATCACATTATAGTTAGATTAGATATCGGATCCAGCTTGATTTTACCTTGATAAAAAAGGCAATAAAGTTGTTTTCACTTCAAAAAACAGTACGGAAAATATACAAATAGCTGTTCAACAATTAAAGGATGGACGTCCCAACGTCACCGCTGTGTATTGTCCATCATCTCCTTCAAATGCTTCCAAAAACGTTGAGTTCAGGTCCAGGTCCAGCCCCTGCAGCCCAACGCTCACTGTGAAATAAAACGTTGTTTATTTCTATTTAAGCATTTAGTCGCAGTAGTTTTACTGCAGATAAAACCTATTAAGAACAGGCGTTTTAACAATTATTTCCAAACAGTCCAGATGTGTTAAAGCACGAGCCAACTGGAGCACTTTAGAAGAAAACAAAACAGAAAGAAGAACCTGATCATGTCCCTGATTGTGACAGAGATGATCTCTGCAGTGGAGTGTATATCTGAGTAGTCATGTGTGTTCTCCGCACACGATTCGTTTCGGTTTCCCAAACCAGCCTGGAGCAAAACGGTCTGCTTTTCCATAATGAGGCACCAGGCCTGTCCTAGTGCAGCAGAGTCCAGTCTGAGTGGTGTTCTGGGACTTATGGTACGCCGAGCAGAAAGGGAATTATTTGAATTAATATTAAATAGGATTTTAGAGAAGCACACAGCACTGTGCAAAAGTTTTAGGCAGGTGTGAAAAAATGCTGTAAACAAAGATCGCTTTCAGAAATGGAAGTGTTAATCATTTATTTTCATCAATCAACGAAATGCAGTGAATGAACAAAAAGAGAATTCTGGGCCAAATCAATATCTGGTGTGTGTGATTGATTCATTTCTTCCTGAAAAATATATCAGTTCTCTATAAAGAAGTTGGTGCTCTTTGAAGGGAATCATGAATGTATGTTCCAAACATGACTGAGATTATGTTTGGAACAATGTTTGGATTATGAGATTTTTCTTTTGTTCGCTCACTTTGCATTTTGTAAATTGATAAAAATAAACAATCATTATTTATATTTCTAAAAGCGTTCTGTTTACAGCATTTTTCCCACCTGCTTAAAATTTTGCACAGTGCTGTGTATAATAAGTAATATAAAAAATAAAACATTCAATATTAATTATTATTATTAAAATAAAATGTTGTCTTGATGGAACTGTCCATCTATTTAGGCTAAAATCGGTCTTAATGTAGTGAAGTCTATAGTAGCAAGTGCAACGAAACAATAAATGATAAATTGGAAAGAAAGGACAAACATTGCGCTAAAATTTGGTTTCCATGTTAGGGGAGCCATTGGTAAAAGAAAAGTAATGCGTAATTACACTCACACTATTAATTAATAAACAGCATCTAGGTTATTATTAATTACATGGATTTTAAATTCATTTATAATTAATAATTCATATTAAATGGATATTTATTACTAATTCTAAATCATATGAAGGGAATTTAAAAATTAGTATATTGCAAATAAATTTCTAAAAAAGTGCAGAAGGAGTATGTGTCTTGCATGTTTATAAGATGGTGTCCGAAGGAAAAAAATGATAAAACAAGCATACCCAAAAGGCACTTGTCCTCTGGAAAGTGGCATGTGTCCGATCTACAGCTCATAGTCTAGGGAGCTCTTTCATAGTGCAGGCTCTCAGTGAGCTCTGTAAACTCCTCTGAACAGCTGCAACCTACCATCTTCAGGTTGGGTCATCATTTCCATCATCTCATTGTAGCCCAGAAATCTGGCACCGCTGGGACTGGCCTTAACAGCGATGGTGCGAATTAGTCATCCGGTTTAGACTGTCCTGCCATGTCGAGGCCTGAACTGCTTATGAGACGGAGGTCTGGAGAAGAGGAAGAGGGGTCTGGGAGTAGCCAGCACCGCAGTAAGAGATTGAGTGTTATACCACCAGGGTGGTCAAAAGTGCAGGAGTGACACCGAAGAGGGCTTTCTGGCAGGGGTGGCAGGCTGGCAGTCACTGGACGAGCAGTGAATGTGCAACAGGTTCCATGTAAAGTGACTTCCGAGATGGGTAGGGACAGAAAGCTGTTCAGAGCAGAAATGTACAGATCAAAACAAATAACGTAACCTGGCGAGGAAGCGGCAGTGTCCTTCACTGGAAGTGATACACCAGGACGCGCATTTCAGGGGTGAAATCTCTGCGCTGAGGATAATCTGAACACACGCCGAGCCTTTACGGCCTCTCTTTCTGGCAGTGGCTATGATGCGATGTCAGACTGGTCAGATTTTACCGTTTCATTTCTCATTGCTGCTGGGAGCATTGGTCTCGCCCAACCAGAAGCCTTCAAGTAAAAAAAGTCTGGAACAGTCTCTAAAGTGCGTCCTGCAAGAAACATGTCACAGGCGGCCTGAGATAATTGTTTTCATGTGTGCTATTTCTCCATTCATGTGTGATTTGGTTGAACCACGTGGGCTGGATTCGAAGAAATGACTTTATCTGTGGTGAATCTACAGTGACTCCTGGTTCCACCCAGTAAAGAAGTGTAGATACCTATCTGTCTCTCTATCTATCTGTCTCTCCTCTCTCTCTGTTGTCTATCTATCTATCTATCTATCTATCTATTCATCTATCTATCTATCTATATCTATTTATCTATTCATCTGTCTCTCTCTTATCTATCTGTCTCTCTCTCTCTCTCTCTATCGATCTATCCATTCATCTATCTGTCTCTCTCTCTCTATCTATCTATCTGTCTCTCTATCTGTCCCTCTCTCTCTCTCTCTCTCTCTCTCTCTCTCTCTGTCCATTCATCTATCTGTCTCTCTCTCTGTCTATCTATCTATCTATCTGTCTCTCTATCTGTCTCTCTCTCTGTCTATCTATCTATCTATCTATCTATCTGTCTCTCTCTCTCTCTATCTATCCATTTTATCTAGTCTATCCTATCTATCTTGTCTCTCTGTCTATCTATCTATCTATCTATCTATCTATCTATTTTCATCTATCTATCTGTCTGTCTGCTTTCCATATCTATCTTTGTCCCTGGTTCTCCATCTATCTGTCTGTCTGCTCATATCTGTCTGTCTGCCTTATCTCTGTATTTACCCATCTGTTCTCTGTCTGTCTGTCATTCAGTTTCTTGTTCTGTCTGTCTGTCTTATCAAAGTTCTCGTTCTAAGTCTGCTTTTTCCATTCTCCATCTTAAGTATGTCTTGCTCTGTCTGTTCGTTCCTATGTACTTCCATCTCCATTCGCTCTGTCTTTCTATCTATCTGTTTCTGTCTCTCTGTCTCTCTATCACACTCTCTGTCTGTCTATCTATTTGTCTCCGTCTGTCTTATCAGTGTCTGTTCTGTCTGTCTGTCTATCTATCTATCTATGTCAGTCTGTCTGTCTATCTATTCATCTGCGTCTGTCTGTTCGTTCATCTCCATTCTATTTCTCCATTCATCTATCTATCAATCTATCTATCTGTCTCTGTCTGTCTGTCTATCTATCTAACTCTGTCTATGTCATTCTATATGTCTGTCTGTCTGTCTATCTATCTATCTGTTCCTTCTATCTGTCTGTCTGTCTCTATCTATCTATCTATCTGTCTCTGTGTGTCTATCTATCTAACTCTGTCTGTCTCTGTGTGTCTATCTATCTAACTCTGTCTGTGTCTGTCTATCTATCTATCTATATGTCTGTCTGTCTGTCTATTTATCTGTCTCTCTGTCTGTCTATCTGTCTCTCTGTCTATCTGTCTGGGCTTTGTATGCACTGGTATTTCCTTCAGGAAGTGCAAATTCAATTAAAATGAGAAGTTTGGGTTTCATTATCTCTTAGGAGTTAATAAGCTTTATGTTTCCATCTGAACATGTTTTCTTGGGATTGTGATTTTAGAGTGTGCAGCTTCGTTAACTAGTGTAGTTTCGTCTCAGATTGTTTCTACACAGTGCTGTTGTGGAGCAGAAACAGTCAAGGTAATGTCTTCGCACTTGCATGTAGAGAACAAGAATACATAACACATGGAGTTTTCTATTTTCATAATGTTAAAAGCATGAGCAATCTTATACTTTAGAAGAAATAAAATAGAAAGAAGAACTAATGCGCTTTCTGGATTGTGCTTTTACAGAGATGATCTCCAGGAGTGTATATCTGAGAGCTGGGTGTGCAGGCTTCAGACACGATCTGCTTAAGCTTCCTAAACCAGCTTGGGAGCAAATGGTCTGCTTTTTCATAATGAGGCACCAGGCCTGTCCCAGTGCAGCAGAGTCTAGTCTGAGCGGCAGGTTTTGGACCAGAGGCCTCGAGCAGAAAGGGAATCATTTGAATTAATATTAAAATAGGATTTTATACAGTACTGTGCAAAAGTTTTAGGCAGGTATGAAAAAATGCTGTAAAATAGAATGCTTTCTAGAATGGAGGGAACATTATTTATTTTTCTCGATTAATCAACAAATGTATATCGTATTAAAGAGAACAATCAAATCAGTATTTGTGTGCACAGACTGCATTCCTTCCAAAAACATATCAGTTCTTCAGGTACACTTGAAAAAGCACAGGTTTTGAAGGAACTGCTGCCGGTTGTTCCAAACATGACTGTAAAGCCTTCTCCCCAGGTGACATTGACACTATCAGTACCTGTTTGGTAAACTGGTTGATCAGACACCGACTATAATCCTACAGAATCCCTGACTGTGTGCAGGTGTACCTAGAAGAACTGATGCTGGTTTGAAGGCAAAAGGTAGAAACACCAAATATTGATCTGATTGAGATTTTTCTTTTGTTCGCTCACTTTGCATTTTGTAAATTGATAAAAATAAACAATCATTATTTATATTTCTAAAAGCGTTCTGTTTACAGCATTTTTTCCCACCTGCTTAAAACTTTTGCACAGTACTGTGTGTATAATAAGTAATATAAAAAATAAAACATTCAATATTAATTATTAGTATTAAAATAAAATGTTGTCTTGATGGAACTGTCCATCTATTTAGGCTAAAATCGGTCTTAATGTAGTGAAGTCCATGGTGTAAAAAAAAAAGTAACGCAAAACGAATAATGATAAATTAAGAATGATTAAACATTAAGGCTAAAATCGGTTTCCATGTTAGGGAGCCCAGTCAAGAAACAGTCAAGGCAATGTCCGCTCCTGCATGCAGAGAAACAAGAACACATAAATATGGAGTTTTCATTTCTTGCTAATGTTTCATGTTGACTCAAAATGAAAAATGCTGTTGCATCAAAAACAAAAAAAAGCCCCTCATTTCACCAGCGCTATAAATGCATTTCTGACACGATGTAATACTGGACCTAAAATCAGGCAAACTGTGAAATCTGCTGGTGCTGGGTTCCATCATGATGATCTTTTTCCCCCCATTTGGGAGAAACGAACCTTTTAACCTTTTTATGTGTTTATGTGAATCATATTGATCATCACAGTAATCATAATGATAATGAAGTCTATATTGTTATTTGCCCTTATACTGGAATGAAATGTTGTTTACAAGACATTCATATTGTGGCCAATCAGACTTTAAAGCTTGAACAATGCACAGAAATGCAATAATTATACAGAATAAAAGAGATGAAGTAATGTTAAACTGTTTCATAACCAGTTCAGGGCTAAAGCCATCAATATGCTTAAATACTGAATAATAAATTTGGGGGCAGTGGTGGTCCAGTGTTTAGGGACTAGGTCCCAGGCTCAGAAGGCTGTGGTTTTGAATCCCGGACCAGTTGCCCTGAGGTACCCATAAGCAAGGTACCGTCCCCATCACTTCTCCCTTAGCACTGGATATGGCTGCCTCCTGCTGGCTGGTGTATGTGGGTTAAAAGCAGAGGCTGCATTTTGTTGTGGTTCACCGTGTGCTGTTCACAATGACAATTAGTCACTTTCACTTCACTTAAAAAAGTTGTTCAAATCTGGCAGTTTGAATGATTTTATGCTAAAGCACTGCACTAGAGAGATACGGGATAATATATTGTGGTGTTTCTGCGTCTTTTGTTCTTAAAGTTCTTGTGATTTAGGCAGCAAACAGCAATTTGACACAAACCCGGCACAAGCAGAGACCTAGACCTATTCAGCTCAAGGCTATCAAATAATAATTATTATTTTATGTCCTTTCCAGAATGCAGTTTCGGGCGTGTGGAAGGCTGTAACCAGTCATGTGTACAAGACCTGGAAGGTCCTCAAGGGGTTCTTCTCCTGCGGAGGTCCGCTCACAACCTTCATGTAATACAGATTTAAGAGCAATAAAGGACACAGTTTGAGCTCTAGACTGAGGAACCCCTTTAGTTCTAGTTTCTGGCCTGTGATTCAAACCTGATCCCAAAGCTGTGATATTGGACGATCCCTTGTCATGTCCTAGTTTATTCCATGAGTATCAGAGAAGCAGGACATCTGTACGCCATTAAAGACAGTCCTCAGTGGCCTCCATTATCAGGACATTCGGTGAAGAAACTTAAGCTTTGGTCCCTGACAGCTACAATTGAAGTATTCAATAGTAGGTCTCAGGAAATCCCTCCACCAAAACACACACAGATGCAGGGAGAACATATCCACCCCTCACAGGACCCGGACCGTCCCGCTTGGGAATCAAACCCACGACCTTCTCACTGTGAGGCCTCAGTGCTACCCACTGTACTACCGTGCAAATATACTTATCGAATATTGCAGTCGGACACGAGCAACAAATCATCTGTTTGGTAGAAACGTTAGAGACTGAGTGGACCGATGAAAGAAAGGTCAAGGAGGGCATTTATTTAAATTCCACTTCATTCGGAATTCACATTCAGAGAAGGAAACAAAAAAGCATTTAAGAGATATTTTTCAGTCATAACTTTCAATCAGGCTTGAATTATAAAGGAAATAATCATGATAAAGTAATGCAGTTAAACAGTGTCAGAATATAAACAAAATGAGAAAATAAAGCAGAAAAGCAGCAAAAAAAAGTAAACGATCGAGTTCATGATCACGGATCTGAAAAATGATCAAGTAAAAAAAGGTACAAAATACTAACACACCTATTTAGCCTTACAGCGAAGACCGACAGGCCACTTTATACTAGGTATAAAATTTTATTTCCACGTATTCCACCATATAAATGCCCTTCGTAGTTCTACAGTTACAGACTGTAGACCCTCTACAAAAGTTTGAAAACAAGTTCTGCACAAAGGACATAATTTCATTTTATTTTTAGTGTCCAAACGCCGTTTCTTCTCGGATTTGCAACTAACTGGGAGAAAAGAAAACTAGCCACATTGTTTTTTCCGCCTGGACTCGTATAAAACATACGGTTTCATTTTTCTCTCCGACGAAGAACATAAAAGAAACTGGATTAAACTACAGTTGATCCAAGCTTTTGCTCCGTGTTCAGGACCTCCATTAGACCACAGCGAGCAGGTATAATCCTCAACACAGAGCTGATGTAGAATTCAGAATGTGCAGCGTAGAGGCGAGGAGGGCGGAGAGTAATCCAACAAAAAATATTCAAACAACACAGAAACTGACGAGGGACTAGAAGAATGTGCAGTGCAAACAACTTCCAGCAAAACTGAACACAGAGTCCAGCACACACTCAAAGGCCATTTCCGTTCAGTGTGTGGTCAGTACAGCGACGGTCCCGAGCACTGAGGAGTCTGAAAATATAAAACTGTAAAGTACTATGGGCCAAACAGACCAGCACACTTTATATCGACCTAGCAGCCTCTTTAAAGACTGAGGCCAAAACATTCATAGTGACTAAGGATTTCTCATGCTTGTCGTGAAGGACAGAGCCGTTCATCCAATCACAACCTCTCATTCCTATGTCACACTATACAAGCACTTGGGATTGGTGCAAAATTAAAGTTTCCAGCAGGGTCAGTGTCCCAGCAGGGTCTGGGATTCATTTCACAGAACAGGGTCACTCAGTAAACCAGTTACAAATGGGAGGATTCTAAATTTCTGCAGAAATAAACAGATTCAAGAGTCGCGCTCTTTTCTAGAGATCTGCTAACACCAGTGCTGATATGAACCTCAAACATCTTCCTCACACAACGACATGTCCTGATGTCCGAGACACTTCTGTTAAAGCCGGTACCTTCATGGCGGAACGGTCGGCCAAGGCAAGTGTCCGAAGACTGACCGCAATCTTCTCAGTGTCCACACAACATATCAGTTTGATTACATTTCCTTCAAGGCCAAATGTGAAGGATGTCGCTTTTGCAGATGTTTATTGCGGTTTCTTTATTCTAATAGGCTAATTAAGACTGCTCGTGAGAATTAGCCGCCATCTTTCCTTTTCTTTTTGCTCTGGCACACCCTCGTTCTTCTTAGGAACACTTCCGTTCTGCTCCGGATCACCAGCGCTACCAGTGATCCGGATTCCTAAGATCACCTTCCAGTTTAGGGAGCTTTTTTCTCTCCTCCGAGGATTAAATGATGATCTCAATGTCGTAAGCTATCTTCTGTATCTTTGGACCTGTCCTGAGAACTAAATCACTGAAATCCTCTTTGCTCTTCAGAATCTGAGGGATCTCGGACTGGAACGATGGTTGCCGTTGCTTCTCCTCCCGTTTGTGGTCATGGTCTTCCTCTAAATCAAGCTGCGTATGCTTAAGCTTCTTCATCTTCTTCCTGGTCTTCTGCTCCTCTCTGAATGTGCCTCTTAGTTTGAAGTTCTGAAAGTTCTCCACTGTGGGCTCTGGCGTAGGGGAAGATCTGAGGTCTGCGTTTGCCTCAGGATGGATCAGCTTTTCCATGTCGTGCTGCTTTAGGACTCTGATGATGCCGTTAATGTTGCCCAACTGATGCTGCTGACAGAAGAGCACTCCGCACACGCTGCAGCGGTACGTCTCCTCTTTGTCGTGGATGAGCTGGTGGCGTTTCAGATTGTGGTGGGTGGTGAAGGCCCGCTCACAGCGGCTGCAGGGGAACGGCCTCTCTCCGGTGTGGACGCGCTGGTGCTCCGAGTGGTGGCTGCGGCTCAGGAAGCGCTTGCCACAGACGGTGCAGGGGAAGGGCCGGTCGCGATCGTGGAACTGCACGTGTCTGGCCAGCTGGGCCAGAGAGAAGCATCTTTCCCCACACACACTGCACACCAACTTGCTGTGGCCGATTAACGAGTCCGGGGACAGAAAGAGGGGCTGCACGTCAGATTTCTTTGAGAGCTGGTCAACATCATCAGACTGAACGTCCATCTGGTCAGTCTTTGCCTCAGTCCTGCCATCAGCGCCGCTGTTCACCTCTACTGGCTCGCCATCTGACAACATCTCGGACGCAGGAGCTGCAGAAAAGAAAAAATCTGAATTAGGAGTCTATAAATGAACTCCTGTATTTGCAGCGGACTTCGCATCCCGTGTCTTGAAAAATGTCAATAAAGGCATGATTTTGTAAAGTCAGTGAGTAACCGTGTTCAGTGATCAATATCTCAATATCGACCAAAAATAATCGCGATCGTGATTTGGGCCGTAATCGATCACCTACTAAACATTTGCTATAAACCGTAGGAGTGCACATAATTCATCTGATTTATTTGAACTTTTATTTCATTTAAACATTAGACGTTCAAATTCCTGAAATGTATTTAATATTTATTTTGTATAATTCCTTTAGTTTGAAATGAAAGTTCAGATCAAAACTAACTCGAAGCTCTTAACAGTATTAAAGTCTTGGTGACTGAATAAAGGTTTCCAGGGAGTCAGGGGGTAAAACCGTCTGCTGGCTGAACGAAGTCATCGAGATGTTTAGAGAGAACTGAGCAGAAAGGCGAGCTGCTGCTGTTACAGATGTTCTTCATCCGGATTGAGATGTGTGGAAACGAGCAGCGACAGAACCGCGGAGTGAATAAAAACAGGAATAAACTGCAGAGTGAGAAACCGGCACCGGGAGAACCGGACTCCACCTGGAGAACCGGCCCGCACCGGGAGAACCGGACTCCACCGGGAGAACCGGCCCGCACCGGGAGAACCGGACTCCACCCGCCGGCGCACAGGCAGGACAGACAGGCAGACAGACAGACAAACAAACAAACTTTCCCGCGACGGAACTCGTTCACAGGAAGCGACGGCGGAGAAAAAAAAACAAAAAAAAAAAACAAAAACAAAACGAGCAGCGGAACCGGGAGAGATTTTATCACTGTATAGAAATAATGTTTAACAATCTATTTACCGGACAAAAAGACCAAAAAGGGACTCCAAAACTCACAAGAGATTACGCACTTCCGGTTTAGGGCCCGCCCCCCAGAGACCACCCCCACCCCCCACGGAGACAGACACATAGGCGCACAGACACAGAGACACACACACACAGACAGTGACACAGAGACACACACAGTGACTCAGAGACACACACAGTGACTCAGAGACACACACACACAGTGACACAGAGACACACACACAGAGACACACACACAGTGACTCAGAGACACACACAGAGACACACACACAGTGACACAGAGACACACACAGTGACACAGAGACACACACAGTGACACAGAGACACACACACAGTGACTCAGAGACACAGAGACACACACACAGAGACACACACAGTGACACAGAGACACACACACAGTGACACAGAGACACACACACAGTGACACACACACAGAGACACACACACAGTGACACAGAGACACACACAGTGACAGAGACACACACACAGTGACACAGAGACACAGAGACACACACACAGTGACAGAGACACACACACAGTGACAGAGACACAGTGACACACACAGTGACACAGAGACACACACACAGAGACACACACACAGTGACACAGAGACACAGACACACACACAGTGACACACACACAGAGACACACACACAGACACACACACAGTGACACAGAGACACACACACAGAGACGCACACACAGAGACACACACACAGTGACACAGAGACACAGACACACACACAGACACACACACAGTGACACAGAGACACACACACAGTGACAGAGACACACACACAGAGACACACACACAGAGACACACACACAGTGACACAGTGACAGTGACACACACAGTGACAGAGGCACACACACATAGTGACACAGAGAGACACACACAGTGACACACACACACACAGAGGCACACACAGTGACACAGACACACACACATAGTGACACAGAGAGACTCACACAGTGACACAGACACACACTCATAGTGACACACACACAGTGACACAGACACACACTCATAGTGACACAGAGAGACTCACACACAGTGACACACACACAGTGACACAGACACACACACATAGTGACACAGAGAGACTCACACACAGTGACACACACACAGTGACACAGACACACACACATAGTGACACACACACAGTGACACAGACACACACACATAGTGACACAGAGAGACTCACACACAGTGACACACACACAGTGACACAGACACACACACATAGTGACACAGAGAGACTCACACACAGTGACACACACACAGTGACACAGACACACACACATAGTGACACAGAGAGACTCACACACAGTGAGCGATATGGGCAGCTGCCTAGGGGTTTGGGATCAGACCCCATAATCAAAGAGTTGTGGGTTTGAGTCCCAGACCAGTAGGTTACCCTGAGGTACTCTCCTAATCACTGCTCCTGATCTGGGTGTGTTGTGTTCACTACTGGTGTGTTTGGGTTGGTTAAATGTGGACTGGTCATTGAGTGTGTGTGTGTGTGTGTATGTGCCAGATGCAGCCTGTTCAGCTACAAACCTGTGGTCTTCAGCTGCTCTGCGGAAGGTCATGGAGGTTGTGTTTAGTGGAATCAGCCATCCTCATCCTACGTTATGGTTAGTGGGTTCTGAAGCCAACATCAACAATCCAGAAAATGTTCAATTCATACTTCAAGCATTAGAAAAATGAATTCTACGTTACTTACCTTCTTAAAACCAAACAAAGTGATTCACCGAATATTCTGGTCTTTAACCAGAGCTTTACAGAGTAAAGGGAGGGGCTCACAGTGAGGAAAGTGATGGAGCAATCAAGAGAGGAGGAGAAGCAGAGGAAGTTTTAAAAGAGAGGGAGGCGAATCCAATTTCAAACAGTGAATCCAAACCTTAAAACGAGGTTGAAGAAACTAAGCCAGTTGTAAGGGACCTGCCAGAGGTTTATTTAATCTGCTTTTAACTAATAAACAAATTTTTAACTAATAAAGAAAAGAATTTTCCTCTCAAGATGTATAAATGAATAGATCTGATCTTGATCTTGGAATCCAGAGTGTGTGAGAAGATGGGCTGGTTTCCCAGACCCAGATGAAAATGAACCCAAAATAAATTAACATTTTTAAAAAACAGTTTGGGAAGAAAAAAAAAAAAAACCTGTCTTCATGTTCCAAAAGTTACTGTTCACTCTGAGTCTATACAATCTTTATGTATGTAAAAATAAGAAAATAAACGCATCACCATCCTTTATTTCAACCTATTCAGCCTAATATACTTTAGCTCCGCCCTCTGAAGTTACATAGAGTGTTTCAGCACGGACTGGGACTAATGGATTTAGGACAAATTGTTGAGATATCATTATATTACCTTTTCCCTACAAAATCTTCTTTTTCTTTCGGCTGCTCCCGTTTAGGGGTCGCCACAGTGGATCAACTATCTCCATTTCTTACGGTCCTCTGCATCTTCCTGCTTCAAACCGACCATCTGCATGTCCTCTCACCACGTCCATAATCCTCCTCTTTGGTCTTCCTCTTCTCCTCTTTTCTGGCAGCTCCATTTTCAACATCCTCCTTCCAATATAATCCTCATCTCTTCTCTGGACATGTCCAAACCAACGCAACCTTGCTTCTCTAACTTTGTCTCCAAGATGTCCAACCTGAGCTGTCCTTCTAATATACTCTTTTCTAATCCTAATTTCTGTCCATTCTCGTCACACCCAACGAAAATCTCAGCATCTTTAACTCTGACACCTCCAGCTCCGCCTCCTGCCTTTTCGTCAGTGCCACCGTCTCCAGCCCATACAACATAGCTGGTCTCACTACTGTCCTGTAAACCTTCACTTTTACTCTAGCTGGTACGCGTCTGTCACAAATCATTCCAACCACTTTTCTCCACCCATTCCAACCTGCTTGCACTCTCTTCTTCACCTTTCTTCCACACTCGCCGTTACACTGAACTGTTGATCCAAAATATTTAAACTCCTCCACCTTTGTTACCTCCACTCCCTGCATCCTAACCACGCCACTTTCCTCCCTTTCATTCACACTCATGTATTCTGGCTTTGCCCAACTCACTTTCATTCCTCTCCTCTCAAGAGCATATCTCCATCTCTCCAGGTTCTCCTCAAGCTGCTCCCTACTCTCACTACAGATCACAATATCATCAGCAAACATCATCGTCCACGGAGACTCCTGTCTAACCTCGTCCGTCAACCTGTCCATTACTATTGCAAACAAGAATGGGCTCAGCGCTGATCCTTAATCCAACCTCTACCTTAAATGCATCCGTCATTCCCACTGCAGATCTCACCACTGTTACACTGCCATCATACATATCCTGAACTACTCTCACATACTTTTCTGTTACACCAGACGTCCTCATACAAAACCACAACTCCTCTCTAGGCACCCTGTCATATGCTTTCACCAAATCCACAAAGGCACAATGCATCTCCTTCTGACCTTCTCTGTACTTCTCCATCAACACCCTCAGAGCAAACATTGCATCTGTGGTGCTCTTTCTCGGCATAAAACCATACTGCTGTTCACTGATCCTCACCTCTTTTCTTAACCTAGCTTCTACTACTCTTTCCCATAACTTCATGGTGTGGCTGATCAACTTTATCCCTCTATAGTTACTACAGCTCTGTGCATCACCCTTATTCTTGAAGATCGGTACCAGTACACTTCGTCTCCACTCCTCAGGCATCTTCTCACTTTCCAAGACTGTGTTAAACAATCTGGTCAGAAACTCAACTGCCATCTCCCCTAAACATCTCCATGCTTCCACTGGTATGTCATCCGGTCCAACAGCCCTTCCATTCTCTTCATCGCTGCCCTTACTTCCATCTTGTTTATTTGCTGCACTTCCTGGTTCACTATTCTCACATCATCCAATCTTCTCTCTCTCTCATTTTCTTCATTCATCAGCTCCTCAAAGTATTCCTTCCATCTGCTGAACACGCTCTGTTCACCTGTGAGTACGTTGCCATTTCTATCTTTAATCTCCCTGACCTGTAGCACATCTTTCCCAGATCTGTCTCTCTGCCTGGCCAATCGGTAAAGGTCCTTTTCTCCCTCTTTACTGTCCAACCTCTCATACAATTCAGCAAACACCTTATCTTTGGCCTTCGCCACTGCTTTCTTCGCCCTGCGGTTCATCTCCTTGTACACCTGTCAACTTTCTTTATCTCTCTAAATGTCTGATGTCTTCTTTGCCTCCCTCTTATTCTTTCTACACTCCTGGACTTCTTGGTTCCACCACCAGATTTCCTTATCCTCCTTCTTCCTTTCAGACGTCACACCAAGTACATTTCTAGCCGTCTGCCTTATCACTTCTGCAGTAGTTTCCCAGCAGTTTGGTAGCTCTTCAACACCTCCCAGTGCCCGTGTTAACTCCTGCCTGAAACCCACCTTGCAGTCCTCCTCCTTCAGCTTCCACCACTTGATCCTCGACTCTGCCCTCACTTTCCTCCTCTTTTTGTCCTCCAAGATCATCCTACAGACCACCATCCTATGCTGTTTAGCTACACTCTCCCGTCACTACTTTGCAGTCTCCAATCTCTTTCAGACTGACCCTCCTGCAAAGGATATAATCCACCTGTGAGCATCTTCCTCCACTCTTATACGTCACCCTGTGCTCCTCCCTCTTCTTAAAATAAGTATTAACTACAGCCATTTCCATCCTTTTTGCAAAATCTACAACCATCTGACCTTCAGCATTCCGCTCCTTGACAGCATATCTACCCATCACCTCCTCATCACCTCTGTTCCCTTCACCAACATGTCCATTAAAATCTGCACCAATCACCACTCTCTCTCCCCTGGGTACACTCTCTATCACTTCATCTAACTCACTCCAGAATTTTTCCTTCTCTTCTGTCTCACAACCAACTTGTGGAGCATAAGCACTAACAACATTCATTATCACACCTTCAACTTCCAGCTTCAAACTCATCACCCTCCCTGAAACCCTCTTCACCTCCAAAACACTCTCCACATACTCTTCCTTCAGGATAACTCCTCCCCCATTCCTCCTTCCATCCACACCATGGTAGAACAGTTTAAACCCTCCTCCAGTACACCTGGACTTACTACCCTTCCATCCAGTATCTCACACACAAAATGTCAACCTTCCTTCTCTCCATCATATCAGCTAATTCTCTACCTTTACCAGTCATGCTGCCAACATTCAAAGTCCCTACTCTCACTTCCACTCTCCTCTCCTTCTTTCTCTCCTTCTCCCTCTGGACATGTCTTCCTCCTCTTCTTCTTCTCCTTTGGCCAACAGTAGTCCAATTTCCACCAGCACCCTGTAGGCTAACAGCACTGGAGGCGGTCGTTAATCCGGGCCTCGACCGATCCGGTATGGAATTCTGTATCATTGTCCACATATTGATTTGGCAAAGTTTTACCTCGGATGCCCTTCCTGACGTAACCCTCCCCATTTACCCAGGCTTGGGACCGGCACGAAGAAATTCACTGGCTTGTGCATCCCTAGTGGCTGGGTTCTTTTCCCTACAAAATGTTATTTCTAAAAAAATACTGCATTTATTTTGCTCCAATAGCCTTCTTAGTTCTTATAAATCCCAATTTTATTTATTTTTACCCTTTTCCTATTCTCACCCACCTTTTCCTTTTACTGTCCCCGTCTTGGTCCACGGTTCATTCATACAACAAAGTCCACACCTTTAGCATCACTATATACAGCTGTTTATTTTCTCCAAAACATTTCATTTACTACATACTAGCACAAAAAAAAGTGTGTAATGGAGCGACTTTCAGGAAGATAGGAAAGAGGATAACACAGAAGAGACAAGGACAAAAATGGGGGAAATATGGCAATTCTACATGATACAAGCATGAATATCTTTACAATGTTAAACCTAGGCCTAGCAGTCTAAGCCAACATAGAATTTGAAGTGAGTTCTAAATGTGAGTGTTCTCCTTTAAGCTTTATGTGAAGCATCAAATTCACAAAAGTGCTTATCTTGGGATTTAAGAGATACAAGAAACGAGATTGCATGTGTACATGTATGTGAGATTTAGGTGTATTTTGTTTGGAAAGCCATGAATGGTCCACTAAAATCCCCACACAACTGGTCCAGGTAGAGCTCCGCGTTCAAGGTTTCCTCTCAAACTAGTTCGGAAATCCAAGATGCTGCTGTTTGGATTGGCTGATGATTGGCGAAGTAACGCCAGAGTGACTCCAAAACTCCAGCTTCTTCTCAAAATATCTTCTGCAATTGTCCCATTCAGCCTAAAGGCTCTTTGCTGACAAATATCTAGAATTTCACATATATCGAGTCCAGATTACGTCAGCGAGGCAATCGACACAAATCTCGCGTTTCTGTAAATATGCTGATGTGGAAAGTTTGGGGGGAAACCTGAAAGATGGAGAGTCCACCTGGAGCTCCAGTTACACAGTCTCAGACAGAACATAGCTGGGTCAGGCTCAGCACAATGAGGTACTGATTTGAAAAATCTGCTTCTGTCAAAGATTGGTGATGAACTACTGTTGTCCACTTCTTTATCTTTACACACGTGACCACGTTATGAAAATGCTACAACAGTGATAGAAAAATATATGGTTTGTTTCTGTCTTTGTACGTTGCGTTTTTCTTCTTTAGCCTGAGTCACAAATTCATGATTAAATCTACACACAAAGTCTTCACATTGCATATTTATTTGACCTTCACTGGATGAATGCATTCTCTTAATGCCAACGTGAACATGACATAGTGACAAAGCCTTAACATTTCTAGATATTTTTGACTGTTAAAAATAATAATAAAACACCATGCTCAGCTTTTACCTGAGAGAATGCACATGCAACTGTACAACATACAGTATATGTATGTGTCTATGTAGATAGATGTACTATGTACCGGACAAGCTTAATGCACGCTGCTTTGAGTAAAAGGTTAAATGTAAAAGGTTAAAAAGACTGAAAGTAAGGCAGCTGACTCCAGTACTATCCCCTCCACCTGTCTGTCTGAGACGAGTGTGTGGATCTATAGCTTTCCCCTCGTGAGCCCCTTACCTCACCCCACCCCACCCCCCGAAAGTTTGGCTTTGGACCATTACAGTTCCTTTCAGTCTGTATTTCGTCTGGGCTCCAAAGCCAGAACGAACAAATCTAGACTCGACCAAGACGAGAGAACTCCCAGCCGATCTGACTCGGCTCTAGGATTCCCAACCAACCTCTCGCTCGCTTTCTTTGTGAATCACGAAACTCGGGCGGCATTGACTCTAGATCGGTTCAGTCTCGATGTGGAGCTCAGGCTGACTAACGAACGTTTGGCAGAACCTCATGGACTTGGGCTGCACTTAAAAACTTTAAAACTAACAGCTTGAACCCTGACACTCTCCCAAAATAAGGCTTTGGGTTTTAGGCACACAGAGGTACTGTAACTGAGCTAGCGCGTGGATGAATGAGTGAATCTCGCAAAGTCCGTCAGTTGCAGATTCAAAAGGTTGAATAATAATAACAATAATAATAATAATAATAATAATAATAATAATAACAACAATAATACATTTCCTATGACTGATTAGACCCATAAAAATGAGCAAGTTACAGGCAAGATTGCTGGTGGATGCTGTGTATGGCGGCAAGTGTGTGTTTGTGTATGTGTGTGTGTATGTGTGTGTGTAAACCAGTATGTGAGGAGGTAGCAGAAGAGGATTGAAGCAGCAAGGAAGCCTCCACACTGGAGGCCAGCAATGCCTAGATAACTCAATGAATAGACAGATAACCAAGCTCATGTCATCCACCAACAAAAACGAATAATGAGTACAATCAGAGTGAGTTTGGTTGACTTGAGGCACGAGTCCACAAAAGTATAAAAAAAAAAAAACCTCCTTTCTTGGGGTCACTGTTCTTTTGTGTAACTGCAATAACTGAAGGTCGAGGGGCGACGTGTCTGTTACAGAGAAAGCTATGATAAGAGAAAAAGAAACCGAGCAGCAGTTGGCTGTGGAGCCGAAGATTCAGAAAAGATCTTCAGTTCTGGACCATGAATCCAGCTTCCTGTCCTGTGTTTGGTAATGACTAGATCAGCTTCAAACAGCGATGACAAAATCCAGGGCTGTAAATTTAAGGTCCAGAGCTGAAGAATCTTATGCCCATTAAAAATGACCACAAAGCTGCAATGCAGTAACACCACAGACACTGTAAACATAGCCAGCTGCTCATAAACCGGGCATAAAAAAAACAACGCTGGATGCACCTTGGTTGCAGAAAGACCCCACTTGCAAATACAAAGAGATTAGCATAGCATGGGTTTAGCCGGCTGGGTTGACAATGCTTTGGCAACGGAGCAAGCCAATACTGACAGAGAAGCTTTTATGCTGGTGGAACATTGAAAGGGCCACCAAAATTGAGCAACAACACTGTTTACAGAGCCACGCTACACAACAGCACTTAAAGAAAAAAAAGCCGCATGGCAAGAGACAGAGCACCCTCTGAACTGTATGCTTATTATGCAGATATATTGAGGTAAATAGTCCAGCTTTTGAATTGGAGGAATAAATAAGAAATGATTAGTGTGTGTTTGTGTGTGTGCGGTGTGTATGTGTGTTTTTCTTTTCTTTTTTTAAATAAAAAAAAAAAAACTGATGAAACACAATCATGTACTAAATACACGTGCGGAAGGGAGAGGTAGTTCATTTTGGTTAAACAACGGCACCTGTCGGTGTGTCTCCTTGCACAATCAGCTTTCAGAGTCATCCTAGATCCTGCTCTGCTTATCTGCTCCTAAAAAAACCCCCCAAAAAAAAAAAAAAAAAAAAAAAAAAAAAAAACACATCACCCATGACCATGAAGCCCAGGGCACCACACGCTTTGACCAAGCCTGGTTGAGCCTGACTGAATGAGAATTCGAGAACTTGAACCCAGCGGTGTCTCGATTTCTTCTGGTTCTTCTTTGAACAGTCTGCTCAAAAGCCAGCCTAAGGTGTGGCCATGGCGGGGCTAGTCTGTAGCTTTTCTCCTTTGCTAGGCGGGCGATTCTACCATTGCGGGGTCCCACAAATTTGAAGCCATTAAAAAAAAAAGCTCCAATAAAGAATCCTCCACAGAAAGCTGATGTTCCTGTATTCAGTGTTCTACTGCAATATTAACCGATAAAATCGGGTTTTTCTTTATCTCTGAATCTTTTTCTGTTGTTTAGATTCATGTCGTGAATAAAAATGACACATCAGTGACTTCACAGCTACTTCACAGAAGTATTATTTTTGTGTGAAACAAAATTCTGATGCTTTTTTAAAAATTAGCTTAAGATTTAAAAATGCGTTGAAACATCTTAATTATAAACATTTGTCCGTAGTGCTCCAGAAACAGAAAATTTGGCTAAAATACTGACATTTTATTAAGTGCTAAATATTCTTTGATTTTAAAACTTAAATAAATGCAATTATTCTTACACATAATATGACTTGGCAGTAGATGTTTCAGAAAAGCACACATTTTTTCAGTGGTGTAATGGTCAGTGGTTTTAAATTTCTTTTTTTTTTTTTTTTTTTAACAAAATGTTCAATATGAAAGACTATGTTTAACACTCGAATTTACTCAACGCTTGCACACTTTGCCACCGCAATGGTAGAATGATCCAGGTGTATTCAAAGACGATTACAATGTAATCATAAGAAGTGCCCAGCGAAAAGTTGTGCTGAAATCCCAAAGCCAAATCTTCCTTAAATACAACTGCTCTGTTCCTAGCCCCACCTTGCTATAACAAGCACGCCTGATCTCACAAGAATGTAGAAACTATTGATTCAGAACAAACAATAATCCTTTCCTCAAGCTCACACAACCAACGGTTAATGTACAAAAGCTCATTCTCGCCATCACAAAGAAGTTTCCCCATCTCAAAATACTGACTTACTGGAAAAACGGCGACCTCTGTGCTAGAAGCCCTGTTTTGTTTTCAATTCAGGCACCTCACCATTAACCACTGCAGTCAAAATGCAATGCAACCCAATGGAGGGAACCCTTCTGTGCCAAATACGGTTGAGGTCCTTCCTTAGTAATTTTGGCCAAGGCCAAAAAGTCCCTCCTGGGCCAAGATTACTGAACTCTTCCCTGCTGAAACCATGGTGGAAACAGTCCTGATAAATGTGTGTGAGTGTGTTTGTGTGTGTGTGTCTGTATGCGAGACTGCCTTGTGTTTCCCTTGTCGAGTTTCTGAAAGTTATCCAGCTGCACTGTGACGGCTGTTCTAAGGTGAGTTCTTGTAAGGCTACGGAGGCGACGACGCTGACCTGGGTCTGGGGAATAGGTTTGTTTTTGTAGAGATCACTGCCATCTCGGTGTATCCTGTTCACAGCACTGGATGAGAAAGCTTATGCTCTTTAGCTATTAGAAATAATCCAGAAGAAGCTGATCATAGCTAGTACAATTATACACAGTACTTGTAGGTTAACCCAATGTCCACTTGGTGGCGCATGACTCTGTCCAATAAAAAAACACAGAAAAACAAAAACAAGAGTCAGGCAAGCTGGCCAGAGAGTGAGCTTGAATGTCACTGTCCATCTCTTAAGATCCACATGCATGCCCCCCTCCATCACAACCACGTGGACCGCCTGCGGATATTTGTCCAGACGTTTTTGCTTTTCCATTTTCGTCTGTTCCTCCAACTTCTAGTACGGTCTCAGAACATTCTAGCTCTTGTAAGCTTTTCTTTCCATTTTTTTTATTACACAAAGAGGTTTCAAACTGGAGCTTAAAAAAAAAAAAAAAAAATCACAGCTCCTTCCTCTAGCAGCCAGACACCATCCGTCTGTCCGTCCGTTATTCCTCTTCTTCCACAGCGCATTTAAAGCTTTGTAGGCTACGGTATTACGGCAGAAGTATTGGTGTAAGAGGAGGCGCAGGTGTAACTATAGATATTTATAATCGATATATGAGGGATCTCTTCCCCTTGATTGAATTGTTTGAGGCAGCGTTTATGGTCAGAATGGAAACCCCACGGAATCAGTGACGTTTCCGATTCTTCCTCAGTTGTAAAGTTCTAGCACGGCTTTGCATAGCAGCAAGAGTCTGGTTTGAGATGTGTCGTTGATTTGCAAAGGAAAAACAAAACCATAAAAAAAACAACAAACAAAATAAAAGGATTCTGATGTAGGGCATCTGGAACACAATATCAAAATCCATAAAAAAAAACTTTATCTTAATAAACATAACAATAAAAGTAATATTAAATGATCAATTCGCACCTAACATCATGGATAGATAAAAGTTGTCAAAGCTTATTATGTCACCTCAGAGGAGAGATCAAACCATAGGAACAAAAGGAAGAAAAAAAAAAAACAAAAAAACAAACAAAAAAAAACAACATATTTGCATATTTCTCCCAAGCTTCTTTTGAACTGATTAGTTATCTTAGTACTTGCCTACCTTGTTTTGTCATTAGACATAATATGTACAGAAATAATAAAAGTGGTATTTACAATGTATGACCACAAGAGAGCAGCACAAAGCTGTAAACTGCTTTAGGTAATGCTTGTCTACTAGAAATCACTAAGACTGACTTTTCCGCCTTATGAATACATTATTATATGCCAATTCAGATGTCCTGCAGAGGGCAGATTCTGGAACAGGAAATAGACTAGTGATTAGAAGTGATTCTGCCTCCGATTTAGAATATGCCAGCGTTTGGAGGAGCTGCCTCCTGGATTTGATGCGCTGCACACCTTATCAGTGATGAGATAAACACTGATTTATGGGACATGGCTGCTTCATAATCTTTTGGCACTTTTGCACGTATTAATACAGACTGATGGTCTAGAGTTACATGATAAAAACGGGACCTTTCCAATTAACATTAAAGCTCAACTGTGAACATACACAGTTGTCAGTAGAGGTAATTAAAATTAGGTCGTTGCATCAGGTTTAGTGTTTGCAGATTCTTAGGACTCATTAGGGTTACGTTCTTGCAGGCCTGCTCTCTTGTGGTCATTAAATATCCTACCTATACAGACATCAAAAATAGAAAGCCCCTTGCACTTCATTCAGTGTGTGCGCACACGTCTAAGTGTACTTTCCTTTAACACAAACATTTCTACGCATCTCCATACACACACACTCGCGCGCACACACACACACACACACACACACACACACACACCTGCACACACGCGCGCACACACACAAACCAAAAGGGGCCTGCTAATCCTATTTTACAACAGAGGATAACCCAGCCATATGCTAAAGTTTTAGTAGAAACCATCTCTCTTAAATATAGATATTAACTTATATTTATAGTTCTATTTTTATATTTATAAGTACATTCTTCTTTAACATTCCCTTTACAGCTTAGAAAAGGGAATTTTAAAAGCATGCCCATGACCCTTCTCCGGATTTGCATACATAATCGCCCTCCCTCCCCTCTCTCTCGCTCTCACACACACACACACACACTCACACAAACACCCCCCTGCAGTCCCCCGTAATCATACTACATCCCCTGACACACCGCTGGCCTGCAAAGGGCCTTTGCTGCTGGATGCGTGTGTGTCGTCCTGCGCGGTGCTGTTGCCTTGGAGAGGGGCTGGCCGGGGGTCTGTGAGGGGTCTCCCTGGGCGCTAGGAGGCCTCGCTGCCAAAGACCTCCAGCACAAGTGGCGTGAGCTGCATGCTGTGCTCGGGCTGGAAGGAGAGCGAGCGGTACTGCTTGGAGTGCTCCTCGTTAAGGCTGCGCAGGTCGGCCAGCTTTTGGATCATTTTGGCGTACAGCAGCCTCCCGCCTGGGTGATTGATGCGGATGTAGGCCTGTAGAGTCTCGCACAGGCGGTCCTGCAGGGCTTCAATACGGGCGTGGTCTTGCACTCCTGGTCGGTCTGAGGCAGAAGTAGAGAGGGGGGAGGGGAATAAAGGGGGAAGACATTGAGAGGAAGAACATAGCAGGTATAGTAACATCTTGAGATGAGCTAGTGTGAAACTAATAATCTTCCTCAGCAACTATGATTAAAATCATACACCAGCTTATGCATTCATGCATAATTCATGTGCACATACCTGGAGACAGGAGGCAGATGGCCATGAGCAGCACATGTTCCTCTTCATGCAGGTTGAGCTTTTTCAGTCCCACCTGAAATTTCACCAGCGGCTCCAGCAGCTCTAGAGTGTGACCAGCTGTGGTGAAGAGAGATTTGGATGAGCATGTGTGTGTGTGTTTGTGGGCGTGCGTGCATGTGTGCATGCATATGGGCGTATGGAAGTGAAGTGTGCTGTGTGTGTGGTTTGTGAAATCTAGGCATTCCTGAAGTTGGCACGTGTGAAACTTAAGAGGGAGGAAAACAAGTCTTGCACATGTTTCAGAAAAGAAATAAATACTACAATCCTTCATACTTTTGATGTGTTGCTGGTATTGCCACTGAAATCAGGAAAACTCATGATTTTTTCCCTTCTGAATTGCAGTGTTTAAACTGAACACTTTCTCACCCTTGGTCACGTCATTTATGCAGTATTTGAAGTCTGGTCCTCCACAACTCCAGCTCATATCTTCTAAGCTGAAGGACTGATTTGAGCGCAGCATAATGATCTCGATGGCACTGGACTTTAAGAGAGCTATCTGATCCTCTGCGGTCAGATCCCTGAGATTGACAGAGAGGGTGAGAGTTAGAATGAGAGATAGAGAGTGGTGGGTGTGCTGCTAAGCTAACTGCATCATCACATGTTTATTAAGAAAACCTCTTCATGTCCATCACTGAGAATAAAATACATTTAGCAATTAAGGGCCAGACGAAAACAAAGTGGAAAGGAAAACAAGCTGTACAATCCTGTGAAAGATGTTTTCTGTCCTTTGCGTCCTGCAGGGCTCCTTATGCACTGCCGGGAATGAATCAATTATCTGGCAGAGCACTTCCGGCAGCCTCTAAAAACCCTCATTCACCTGCAGACCTTTGACTGAGAGCAGTGAGTCACACTGTTCTCAGTGAGGAACACACTTCCACATTAGAGGCATATAAAAACAGAGTGAAAAATAGCACTGCGAAAGGGGGGCCTGTTTTTGACCAATATATTGGACTAGTTAGGTTCGTATAATTAGGTTTGTCGCGAAATGTTGACATGATGTGCACAGCAACTGGCAGTTTCAATAGATGTAAAACAACAACAACAACAACAACAACAGCCTTGAAACACGTTATTAATTTGTGTTGTCATTGCGACGTTCATGAGGACATACTTCTGATCATGTTTGCAAGTTCAAAAGACGTGTGATTAAGTGGTTATATGCCAAACGTATTTTAAATAGATTCATTATAGGCGTATAAACAAACACACACATACGTACATGCATGTGTGTCTACTGAACGTTATTAATTGTATATGGATTTCGTATACTTCAGTATTAAAAGACTTTTCCGACGTAATGAGAATCCGTGTGTGTGCCTGCCTGGGCGATGCTTCATGTCAGTCCTCTTTTCTACAGGGACAGGCAACTGGCAACACTACACATACACACAGCTGCACACACACACACACGCGCGCACACACACAGGCACACTCTTTCAGAATTATTTTGTATCTTATGAATCTCCACATTTATTTGGCAGCACTAATGTGGTAAAAACTAGGAAAAAACATGCTGTCCTCGTCTCGCCTATTAATGACCAAAAGCACCTGGCTCCAAAACAAGCTGGCTCACACCGGTCACAACCAATAACACGCCATCCAGAGCTCCCGCAGCCTAGGGGGGCATTTTGTGTGCGTCTGTCTCTCTCTCTCTCTCTCTCTCGCTCATAAAAAAGACACACAAACACCATCAGCTGACATTTAAGCTTCTGAACTCACTCCTATTTAACTTATTATTAACTTATTATTCACTAATAACTAGCTTATAACTAATAACTAATTATTTACCAATTATCATGAATTCCAAGTAATTACCATGAACCATTCGGTAGCTACGACAAAAAACGTAATAATAAAAAAATAACAAAATGTAGTAAATAGTAAGAAATATTTAGTATCTCCAATGAATTCATTGGAGATACTAAATATTTAAAAGGTGAATTGTAAAATAAACTTACACTGATATAATTTTCATTACAATTTTGGTTTCCTTTAAAAAAAAAAAACAAAAAAAAAACAAAAACAAACTGTTTATGATGATTATAAAATAAAACGTGACATTTCACATGTTTGGACCTCTATCACTCCCTCAGCAAATATATCAAACATATACTCAAACACAAATAAATAAACCTGCATTCTTTTGGGTAAAAGAAAATATTACAAAAACATAAAATGTATCAAATGAAGAGAAAGACTGGGTCGCCCCCGCACACCTGAAGCCTGGGATCATCTTGGCAAACCCGATGACTTTCTGAATGCTGTAGCTGACCAGGTCAGCTAGATGGGGCAGCATTGAGAGCCGGGAGGTGTCGTCTTCGCTGGAGTCCGGACTTCCGGTGCCTTCCTGATACATTGACAACAGACTGCTGAAGTTCAGCTTAGTGTCCACAGACTCTACACAGAGACAAAAAGAGGAACAAGATTGTATTCATAATTTTGAGGTTCCTTCTTTATTTAAATGTATTATCAGACAAAAAAATATATGACATATTCTGTAAGTTCTTAAAGTATCAATATATTATATTTGTTACAAGGTAACGAAAAAAACATCCACATAAATGCCAGCAACCAAAATATGCCAGCAGAACCCTGTCCAGAGTATCACATTGCCTTTGCTGGTTTCTTTATACACTTCATTTTTAGTGCATCCTGGTGTTCCCTCCTCTCCAGGTATGGGACCAGTAAGCATCAAACCGTCCATGCGATAAAAAAAACAGATTCATCAGATCATTCCTATCAGGACCTCTAAGGACTGACTGTCCACTTGCTGCCTTATATTACCCTGGTCCTGATGTTGTGGCTGATCTGTGTGCTTGTGAAAATGACATCTCTGCTCTATATTACATCTAAATATATTTAGTGAGTGAGATTAACAAAGTTTAGAAAGCAGACCAAAATAAGCATTAAAAAAAATATATGGCTAACAGCACCGGTTCTGACTCACTCCTGGTAACTGTAGAACTAGAGAACACAAAAAGGAACAGAACTTGAGCCAGTAGGACATCATGCCACTCAAAACTGAATTTTTCCTGGTGTGTTTATTTGAGAGAGAGGTCTGTCTGCTCATGTCAGCCTTTCCTAGTTAACACTGATTTTGGAAAAAGCTGATTGCACCCTGCCAGCTGTAGACAATCCTGATCCAGACACTTCCAAAGCCATGAGAGCCGTGTGTGTGTGTGTGTGTGTGTGTGTGTGTGTGTGTGTGTAATACCTGGCGAGTGGTTGAATGAGTCTGAAGATGCATCTGAGAGGGAGTGAAGGGAAGCGGCACGGCTTGCGCTGCGTGTCACTGGACCCTCTCTTACTGGGGGCTGTAAGAACACAAGACACAGACTTTAGTGTTTTACAGCAATACCAGTTCACAAACTACAGTCCCGTCCCCCCTCAGCGATGGGTAATTATCTGATTGGCTTTAAATTGTAAAGGCGTGCTGTAACAAACACAAACAGTGTGAATCAGTTAAGTAAAACAAAACTTATTTTTTTCTTAAAGCAATTTGAGTCCAAATTAAGCGTGCTTAACAGGTAAGAAATTGTATTGTTTGTGTGCATGAAGTGACACGGTGGACTGATGCGTTTTGTTTTCCAATTTTTTCTTTTTTTTTTTTCAAAACGTGTCTAGTGACTTCAGTTTAGATTAATAAACTATTTAATGATATAAATGCAATCGTTTCATATTTTTAGCAGTGCACAGCAAGTAAATCAGATTATTTCCAGCAAGAGAAAAAAATTATAATAGTATTAAAATGATAATATTTCTAGGTATTTTCTAGTATTTCTAATATTTCTCTGCAGCTCACTGTAAATTCAAAGTGTAAAAACTATGGAGTCACACTTTACCCTTTACAAATTCTTTAAAATTGCTCTACATTGCACATGTTCAGGATGCAGGTTGCATACAATGTCTTACAATGTATCTTCAAAAGGGTCGCAAGTGAAAAACATAATAAACTAAGTGTCAGCTCTTAACTGGGCTTAAAATTCGGTTGGTTTAGATTGAGATGTCTCTAGCTAAAACTATTCTGAGGCTAAACACCTCAAAGATAAAGCTTTTCTAAATGGCTGGGTGGCACACTGACTCTGAATCGGACGAAGTCTGAGTAGGAGTCATCATAGGTTTTGTGATGCGCCTCCACCAGAGTGTTGATGATCTGCGTTTGCTCATCGGTGAGGCGGGGCTTCTGTGCCTCTCGTGCCTCCTCCTCCTTTTTCCGCTTCAGAATCAACTCCTTCTTCCTCTGCACCTCCTCATCAGTCAGAATAACTACAGCGAGAGAGAGAAATAAACAGATGAGACAGATAATAGCAGAGACCACAAAAGTGAAAAGATGCTGACGGAGAGAGACAGAGAGGGGAAGGAAATATTTATGATTCAACACTGTGCAGCTTGCAGTGCATCAGTAACCACAGCCTTGCACCACCGCTGCCTCCTTCTCATGATTATTTACCACGTACGTTGTCCGTGAGGGCACAGCCAAGCGGTTGGTCCACCGTACGTTTACTGTGAGAGACTCATTTCAGGGGTGAATATTTTCAGACCAAATAACCCAGCTATTCCACTGCGCTGATGTAAGAGAAGGTCTTGGGTTTGAATCCCAGAGCAGGTGGTTACCCTGAGGTACCCCTGAGAAAGATACTGCTTCCTGGGGTATGGCTGCCCCCTGCTGCAAGTGTGTGTGGGTTAAAAAGTCCGCATCAGTAATGCTCTGAAACTGATCCACTACCTCTTGCCTCTATACATCATTGAGTAAAATCTAAAAGTCCAGTGGATTACACAACTTTTCAGGCTTAATGACTGATCACATAACAGACTGAAGTAACTAAAAACTGCATGTTTGCAACTTAGTGTTATGTAAACCGTATGTACAGCTAAAATGGCAGAACAAACCTTTTTCATACCACAACATATTTCAAAGTAAACCATGATATCAGGGAAAATCTTCAAGCTTGGGGTACATTGGGAGATTGAATTAGACTTTTTTCTCATTTGTGTCCTTTTTTCTACGTTTGTGTGTCCTTTAATAATGTAATGAGTTGATTAGAGAATGGGAATGTTTTAGAGACGGGTAAAAATCATTACGGGCATTGTAATGATTTTTATCAACATCAATACATTTTGGATCAATTCTACTTGCTATTCATGCGGGCAATCCTGTTTGCTGGGGTTTTGTAGAAATATAGTTGTGCATGAAAACGTAACTATTAAAAGTTATCATAAATGTAATTAACATTTACTTCACTTTAAATTTTTTACGGCTAAAAATTATATATCTACTGAAAATGAAAATCTACTGCTCTAAATGCTTGGAGAAGAACTCTAATAGGCTCTCTCTCAATGTTTTTTTTTTTGTATCAGCTACTGGGTGGAGAAAGAGAACCATCATACCCACCCAGAGAGACTGAGGACAATCGTGCTCTCTGAAGTTTTTCGGTTTAAAGGAAGCTTTTTAATCAAGTACCCTCCTGAATTACCAGCGAACAAAAACCAGTTCAGATCAGATCAGGCTCTCCTGAATTACCAGCGAACAAAAACCAGTTCAGATCAGACCAGACCAGGATCAGATTCTTGATGAAAAAAGAGGAGATAACGACTGAATGTGTGAGATTTCTTATCTCGGAGCAGTCTCACTGTTGAGAGGCAATGGGTGTGTGGGCAGCAGACGTTTCCCAGTGTGGGAAGTCTGGGCTAGCCTGCCAACTGTGCCACAGAGACAGAGCGATGACCCTGTGCCATAAGGAAAGCAGGAGCGTGTGTATATGTTTGTGTGTGTACTCAGCAGAGGTCTGGCTCTGAATGAGCCAGAACTAATCTCACACACCGCACTTCCTTCTATGATCTGTAAGGTTTTCGTTGTAAAATAATTGGTATAAATCAGGCTTTGTCTTGTTCATTCAAGAGCACGCACAGAGAAACAGAAAGAGTGCCTCAAACGTAATTACATGATTGGTAGTTTCATTACATAAGGCGACGAATTTAGCGTGGTCATGATAACTCAATCACTTTTCAAATATGGGGTAAGTGGAATGTGGAGTATGTAAAGATGGGATGAAATGTAAGTAAATCGGTTCTCTTAAAAACTGGAATTTTAGTTGCTTTGCTAAACACATAGCTATGCTTTGGTTCCATGCAATTGATCCTTGATGGTGTAGATGCTCTAGAGTGCAGGCGGGAAGAATAGCTTGATAATGGTCAATTGGTGAACAAAATATTGTAGTTACACCCCGTTTCTTAATTTCAAAGACAAAACTACTAAAACAATACTTTGGTTTAGCCTCTACAATGTTAGTCCGGCCTAATCTGCGATTTGTTTAAACGGGTTGGACACCCAAAGATTATAAAAGGCTAGGCCTAACAAACATCTATCTTTAACACTCTGTTTAAGTAAAACACTAGAGCAGGAAGAGATCTTCATGATGGCAGACTAAATGCTCGGCTGCTGTCACTACAAGCAATGCGATGTGATTTTGGAACGCTTGTCTGAAGCTATGTTTAGAAAGGCAGTGAAAGCTGATTTTTTCCCCCCACAAATAATCTGATATAGGTCTGATATTTACTTTGAAGTCTGAACATCATCTGAACGAAATCCAATCTTTACTTTCCCACTCTCCCTCATGTTTATGCGCTTGTCAGCAAATGATTAGCGACGGGTAACTAAACACAGGTTAGCATGAAGGAAAAAAAAAAAACAGACATGGAAAACAAATGTGATTTGAGCGTGACCGCCTGCTTTGTAAACCAAAGGTTTGGTTGTTTTCTAAACATAAAAACCGAAACACCGCGGAGGCTGTAAACATGTAAGAGACACAAGCTCACAGTAATTGAGGCTGGCACCCTAAAGCTGATGCCTATTTATGTCTTCATCAGTAAACAGACAATTCCCGCAACTGCTCCAAGATATGTATCTTGTTACTGCGAGGAAACTGGATGTATTGGCCAGCGTAGCTTGGGTTAACTGGGGTGAGCTTTGTTTTTGGAAAAGCTGAAGAAATTCTCTGTCTGTGACAGACTGAGCTGAACCAGGGCTGAACAGGTGCTAACAGCATCTCTTAACGCAGGAGCCAAAGAAAACCAACGCTGAACCGCAGGTCAACACAAAAATCTATGCTCGACCACAGGTAAATAAACATGCAGCGGGCGTGAAACGCAGATGTAGATACAGTGCAATTATAACTCATCTTCATGTGGGGTGAAGAATGATGCTAGACGGGGTTCCTTGCTGTGTTTTGTTTAAAAGAGGCAGCGTACATAGTGTCTCTGAATGGCGTGTAATCCCGAAACATTTTTGAGAAAATCACACAAAATAAAAAGAAGAGGCAGCAACACTTTACAGTCATAGCCCTGGGCCATTTACACTGTTCGATTTTTTTTTTTGGAAGTTAAAATAAGCTGGGCTGCAACTTGCAATTCTACTTATCAGTTGATTTCCTTCATTATTAATGGAATGTATGAGTTATTCTTTAATTACAGCTTCACATTTTAAGGCTGAAGGATTTGTTTGATAGATGATTGCTGTGTTTTTTGTAAACAGAATAAATAACATTTAATTAATCTTTGTTGCCTTCTAAGACAACACAATATTTTGTGTAAGAAAATTGAAAGAAAATAGAAAAAACTGACACGACTCAAAAATGTTATTATTCGGCTGTCTTTAAGAGACGTTCATTCAAAAGCTGCACGCTGAGCCTAAAGAAGGACGAAGGACCGTTCGATATCTGGATTTTATGGACCGGCGTAGTGTTACGTCTATTCCTGCTGCCTCAAACTCCAAGTCCCATGAGCACTTGCTACATGGCAACATGGCCTCAACACCAATCTTAAAACTCACTTGTTTAATCTTGCGAATTTAATTTCCCTGTTTGCTAAGGCTAAGGAATAGGGCTGAGTGCATTGTGATGAAGATGCATGATTTTAGCAACATAATGATGTAAACATCTAAATGATTGGTTTGCAACTGTTATAAATCAATTATGATCAATTACACCAATTACTTGTAGCAGCCCTAAAAAAATGCACCCATTCTCTTCAGAGAATACATTTATATTTTGCAAATTCTAGAGCACACTTTCTTTTTTCCAGTATGTTATGTTCAGCCAATAAACAGACACGAATGAAATGTACTAGAACTGTTGTACACACCACATTTTATAAACAGTAAATAGTAGCTGTGGCTTTAAATGTGCACAAGTGTGTTGATCATAGAGAATGTGTCCTAATTTTCACCTTGAAAAATAATCCACTTTAAATCAAGTAATTGAACCTGAGGACTGTTAAGTCTTAGCACTTCACTGCGTGACCATAAACACACACTCTCGCTCGCTCTGTCTCACACATAGCACTTTATTGGGTACCATCTACACTAATGGTCTATTTCATTAGCTCCACTCACGGAAGCGCTTCATAGTTTACAATACAGACTGCGGCCCTATTTCTCTACGTTTGTAATCCCTGCTTTACCTTCATCAAAGATCAGGACCCCCACAGGTCCACCAACAGTGAGCAGGTATTATTTGGGTGGTGGATATGTCCCAGCACAGCAGTGATCAGGTAGTGACGTGTGTGCGTGTGTGCTATGCGTTGTAAAAAGTGGATCACACAGCAGTGGTGCTGAAGTTTTAAAATACTGTGTCTACTTACTGTCTGCTCTAACGACACATCTAACCTTTCGGTCTATCTTGTAAAGTTATTGGTGAAGGTTCAACTGATATTTAACTGATAAACTGAAGTTTATATTGGTCATCCCCTAGTCCATCAGTGGTTCATTTCTAGCCACACGCTGTTGGCTGAATATTTTTAATTGGTAGACTGTTTCTAGTTCAGAAGTGACAGTGAAGTGTCACAGTGCTGCTGTGTGTAATACACTCTGTGCAACTGTGCACTAAAAATGCCATATTTTAGTGTTTCCTGTAGAAAAAACCTCAAAACGACCAGAGGTTCAATTTTGACCAGAGGTTTAATGATTTGCACTTAACTGCATACGCTACACTGTGAAACTGTAGTTATACTAAAGTATACCATATACTGAGACTAAAGAGTTTCAGTTTCAGACAATATCTTTCAGAAGTGTAAATACAGTGCATCAGGAATGTATTCACAACGCTCCACTTTTTCCACATGTTGCCTTGTTACAGCCTAATTCATAATGGATTCAATTAATTTTTTACCTCAAAATTCTACACACTATACCCCATCATGACAAAGTGAAAACGTTTGCTTGAAAATTTTGCAAATTTATAAAAAAAAAAACCAAACTTGTACTTGTAACTTAAGTATTCACAGCTTTTGCTCAACACTTTGTTGAAGCACCTCTGGCAGAAATTACAGCCTCAAGTCTTTTTGAGTTTGATGCTATAAGCTTGGAGCAATTATTTTTGGGCAGTTTCTCCAGTTCTTCTTTGCAGAACCTCTCAAACCCCATCAGGTTGGATGGGAAGCGTCGGTGCGCAGCCATGTTCAGATCTCTTCAGAGATGTTCAATCGGGTTCAAGTCTGGGCTCTAGCTGTGCTACTCAAGGACATTCACCGAGTTGCCTCGAAGCCACTCCTTTGTTATCTTGGCTGTGTGCTAAGAGTCAATGTCCTGTTGGAAGATGAACCTTCGCCCCAGTCCGAGGTCCAGTGCGCTCTGGAGCAGGTTATCATCAAGGATGTCTCTGTACGTTTGCTGAATTCACCTTCCCTCGACCCTGACTAGTCTCTCAGTTCCTGCTGCTGAAAAACATCTCCACATCATGATACTGCCACCACCATGCTTCACTGTAGGGATGGTATTGGCCAGGTGATGAGCGTGCCTGGTTTCCCCCATACATGAAGCTGGGCATTTATGCCAGAGTTCAATCTTAGTTTCATCAGACCAGAGAATTTTGTTTCTCATGGTCTGAGAGTCCTTCAGACGTGTTTGCAAACTTTCAGACGTCTTGGCGGGCTGTCATCTGCCTTTTACTGAGACGTGCCTTCCGTCTGGCCACGACATCATAAAGGCCTGATTGGTAGATTGGTTTTGCTGCAGAAATGGTTGTCCTTCTAGAAGGTTCTCCTCTCTCCACAGAGCGATGCTGGAGCTCTGTTAGAGTGACCACTGCGTTTTTGTGCATCTCTCTGACTAAGGCCCTTCTCCCCCGATCCCTCAGATTGGCCAGGCGGCCAGCTCTAGGAAAAGTCCTTGTAGCTCCAAACTTCATCCATTTACAGATGATAGAGGACACTGTGCTCATTGGGACTTTCAATGCTGCATCAATTTTTCTGTAGCCTCCCCCAGATCTGTGCATCAGTACAATCCTGTCTTTGTGGTCTACAGACAACCCCATGAACTTCATGGCTTGGTTTGTGCTCCGACATGCACTGCCAGCTATGGGACCTTATATAGAAAGGTGTGTGCCTTTCCAAATCATGTCCAATCAACTGAATTTACCACATGTGGACTCCAATCAAGTTAAAAAGTTCTGAAAGTAGAAAGTTCTGGAGAAGATCTGTGGAAACAGGATGCACCTCAGCTCACTTTTGAGTGTCAAAGGCTGTGAATACTTGTGTACATGTTTTATTTTTGCTTTTTATTTTAAAATTTCAAGCAAATGTTTTTACTTTGTCATCATGGGGTATTGTGTGTAGGTAATTTTGAGGTTAATTGAATAATCCAATTTGGAACAAGGCTATAACATAGCAACATATGGAAAAAGTGGCGCACTGAATATTTTCCAGATGCACTGTACATTAAATTTGTAGGACAAAATACACTTTTATAGATTTACAAAACTCCAATGGCTGGAAATTTTGGAAAAAATCAAAAGACTTATTTTTATATAACATTCAATTAATATGCCATAAATCCAGCTCAGGAAATTAATCATACAGAGCTAGTTAAATCACAATATTTGTCCAACACAAAGTTTCTAAAGTAGACACACCCTGGAGACCAGAGCATGAAGACAGGCCTTCAAGAGAGGATAGAAAACAGTATTCCAACACACACACACACACACACACACATACACACACACACACACACACACACATTCCAACATTTCTTTTTTGAGCTCCTTCCCTTTTGTAGACCTCAGAAAGTTCTGGAACCCCTGTTATGACATCACTGTCCTGTGCAGAAAGACAGCGCGCTGTTCCATTCTTTCTCATCTTCTGTTGCTTGGACCATTCCTGCACCTTCATGCCTCACAGCCTTTACCCCTGACCTTTAACCACTGCTGCTCCGAGACAAAGGGGCCTTTTGCTGCTGCGGCCAGATCAGTCTTACCTTAAAGAGAGCTGAGGGTGGCGGGGGGCGTTTCAGGCTTGTGACTGTTTTAGCGAGTCGTGCTGCTCCCCTACAGCCAGAGAATGAGAAATCTGGGTCGCTCTATTGTGCAACTAAGCCGGAGAAAGAACGCTGTTGTGGGACATTTTTGCAGCGACTCCGCTCTCACTCTATTTTTGTGGCCGTTTTTGTTAGCCTTCCAGAACAGCAGAGTGGTCCCGTCTACACTGACTGCATTAACTGTGCCACAGCTTGCATGTTTGTGGTCAACAAAAGCGTTAAACACATGCTGCTGAAACGAGACTCGCGAGAGCTCCCTCTTTTCAGAAAAGACATATGGGAGTCATGTGTGTATCTGAGGACTGTCATGGGATCTCTGTCCCGATTCCAGCTGCTCATTATTATATTAACTATGTGTCCATCAGTTTTGGGGTGCCAAAAATAGAAGGCAGCGCTGCAGGAAGGTCTTTTCATTTAACATAACGGCTTTAGCTTGCCACCACCTCCTCTCCTCCTCTAAAAAGTTGTATTTGGCATGTTTGGTCTCCCTGGGCTTTCCACAGCTTACTGATATACAGAGAACTGTTTAATAATGAACAGTTCTTCGAAATCTTATGCCTAACCTAATCCCCACAGTTAACAATATGGTGTTGAAAGAAGTGCTCACGTGACACAAAAAACAATCTATAATGCAAATATATATATTTATACATACATACATACATACACACACACACACACACACACACAGTACTGTGCAAAAGTTTCAGGCAGGTGTGGAAAAAATGCTGTAAACAAAGAACGCTTTCAGAAATATAAATAATGATTGTTTATTTTGATCAATTTACAAAATGCAAAGTGAGCGAACAAAAGAAAAATCTCAATCAGATCAATATTTGGTGTTTCTACCTTTTGCCTTCAAACCAGCATCAGTTCTTCTGGCCCCCACAGAGCCCTGATCTCAACATCATCCAGTGTGTCTGGATTACATGAAGAGACAGAAGGATGTGAGGAAGCTACATCCACAGAAGATCTGTGGTTAGTTCTCCAAGATGTTTGGAACGACCTACCAGCCCAGCACACAGTGAACCACAACAAAATTGGACCTCTGCATTTAACCCATGCAAACACCGTGCAGCAGTGGGCAGCTATGAAAGCGCCCGGGGAGCAGTGACGGGGACGGTACCTTGGTCAAGGGTACCTCAGGGCAACCAACCGGTGAGGGAACTGAACCCACAATCTTCCGATCCAGGGCAACTCCCGAACCGCTAGACCGCCGCTGCCCTGGTTTTATATATATATAAAAAAATGTATGTATGTATGTTTATACAGGGTAGTTCTGGGGCAGCCCAGGTTTTTTTTTTTGTGCTGATTGTTTTATTGATATTCTCCAGGTTCTGACCGTTGCCTGCATGTTTCTGGACTGCATTTTGTCGACACAGATTCTAGCTTGCTCTCCAACACTGGCTCTCGATTAAAACTGTGCTTCAGGGAAATGTTCTTAATAGTGCTTACATGTGGTGCCTCTAGCACCACTCCCCTCTACTCTCTGCCCTTCGCTTTTCTTACCTTTGTATCAGGTTAGTCCACTGGATTATAAATGAACTGGCCTCTGAAATATTGGACTAATACCTTCAATTGTGTTTACAAATGGTCAGAAATGCCTTTAGGTAGTCTTGACTAAAACAGTGAAATCTAAAAGTCACAGTCAAACACGCACACACAGTGATGACCTCAGTGTTTCAGTCAAGACTACAAAAACGTATGTATTTAAATTTGTAAATGGAATGGAAATTGTTAGCCCACTGTTTCGTGTTGAATTTGTTTTTTTGTTGACTTTATTTAGTAACTTATTTTGGCTGCAAAACAAGCTTTCTTTAATGAAAAATGATTCAAATAACCATCCTCAGTGAGTTTAAACAATGACTTACACTCCTTCAGCATGCCGATGTCGACACAGCGCTTGAGGCGGCAGGCCTGGCAGTGTCTGCGGTTGTCTTTGGTGATGGTGCAGCTGCCATTAAAAGGGCAGGTGAAACTGGCCTTGCGCTTCATACTTCGCCTGTGCAGAGAAAAGAGACCAGTCAGTTGAGTTGGGTAAAGGTGTAGCAGCGTGCCAGTTGTAAAATGTTGAATATCATCTCTGTGTATCGAGCTCTGAGCGGCACAGTTCTCCAACACATGTATGATATCGTCCTCTTTGACCATAAGCCGTGTGTAGATCTTTGTGGAAGTTGACTTGTTGCAAGAAAATCCACAGTTAAGTGACTTGATTTGTCAATGAAATCAACTTGTTGATAGAAAAAAGTTTTGTCGAGTTGTGACATTATTTAAACAATTATTGGTCAAAAGCACTGGTAGATTACTTATTATTAACTTGCATTGAGCAGTAAAATATTTCATTTAATCTCATTATGTTCAAAGTCTCCATGCAAAGATGTTATTTTTGGAGAATCGCTCTAATTGTGTTTAGATCAAATATACTCCAGTCGAGGCCAAGAACCGCAGTGAACAGGCGGGTGAAGCTTGGCGATGGAGGGGGGTTATTTAAAACGGACTAAACTGTTACTCACTGTTAACCACTCAGCTACACCCTTCCTAACCTAACACACATAAGGCCACCCCCAAAAAACACAGGCGTTTATGGGTACGCAATGGCGCGCCCACGCACACACACACACAGCCGCAGCCACTCCAAGCCCACCCTCCTGTCCTTTTAATAGTCATAAACACAAACATTTATTTCATGTGCAGTCACGCAGAATGGGCTCTGAAAGAGCTTAGGAAAACACACACCTCCTCCCCTGGCATACTGTCCCTATTCACACCCAGAGTTTAACTACACAGTGCAAACACTCATACCCTCATAGACATGTGTATGTGTGTACACACTGAGCGAAGGAAAGATTTACTTAGTGTTTGATTCACATAATTTACAAGCTAATCTCAACACCCATTACTGCGAGTGAAGTCTTTAAGGGACTAATGGAATGAAATGATACAGAGGAAAATGCTTTGTACTAAAAGTTCCTGAGGGAAAACAAAACTAGCAAACAACATCTCCTCTGAGACTCTGCGCAACTTCCAAGCAGTGGATGACAATTGCTGAAAATCTGAATGCAGCTGATGGAGCTTTACTGCCCCAGCAGTAACTGTTAAATAGATGCACACTGTCCTGGTGAAGTGACTGTAGTCTGTAAGTGTAATTCCTTTACATATATATACACACACATATACACACACACACACACACACACACACACACACACACACACACATTTTCCCTCTTGGTTCACTTCCCAGGCGGGACAGTCTGAGTCCTTTCTATGTGGAGTTGGCATGTCCTCCTCGTGTCTGAGTGGGATTCCTCCCATAATCTGGATTTCGCTGGAGATATTAAATTGCCCCCCAGGTATATATGTGTGTGTGTGTGTGTGTGTGTGTGTGTGCGCGCGTTTGTGTGTCTACCCTGCACTGGACTGCCAACCTGTTTTTCCACCTTTAGCTCTAGATATAAATATGTTTGAAATAGCTAAATACTTTGAGCATATATTTTTTTAACAGGTTAAAGCGCATTTGAAATTATTTTTAGATTTCTATATTATCAGAAATATTTACATCCTGTATGAGCCCTGAATTTTAGTACAAGATGGAGATTTCCATTTGGGGCAGCATCGGCTTAGAGGTTAGAAACTAGGCCCGAGGACCAGAAAGTCATGGGTTAGAATTATGACCATTAGGCTGCCCACAGGTACCCATAAGCAAGGTAGGGCCTTCTCTACTGCTCCCCAGGCACTGGATACGGCTGCCCCCTGCTGCATGGTGTGTGTGGGTTAAATGCAGAAGATGCTTTTCGATGTGGTTCACTGTGTGCTGTTTCACAATGACAAATAGTCACTTTCACTTATTTCAAACACAGGGAATAGATACAACTTGTGCCCTTACAGATAACCATACATTAAAACACACATTCTTTTCTTCATCAAGAATATTTCCTATTCTTAAGAAAATTGGTATGCTAAAGAATTCCCAAGAACTGTGCAACCATAACTAAAGATAGACTGTTTGCTCATTGGGACTCATCTTAATAACTTCCAAAAGCTTTATTTGAAATACTTAACCCACTTCAAATGACCTCTTTTCAACATTGAATTGAATTTGGTTAAGAGATTTTAGTTTCCAACGGATTGTCATCTAATTGCAACTTAAAAATAAACCACAAATGATTCCATTACTCTCGTACATTTGTGCAATTATGACTCACTTTTTCACCACATCTAAAAATTTGCAAGGCCGGTGCTGAATCACCCAGAGTCTCTGGGTTTATTTTTCATGTCATTTAACCCTAAAAAATGAATTCCAAGCTTGCACGATGTGTAATGTTATACTTGGAATCTGATTTTAAAAAACATTAATTTTAAAAAGAGTTTTGGTGGGGACTTGAAACCCACCCTTTCAGCCTTATCTACCACATTTGCGCCAATTGTTAATGCTGTCTCGGGACCGTCTGCATGGCGGGATGAAAGCCTGATCACACAGGAGACGCGAGCGAAGATCACACCGTAATGAAAGCAGCATGGTGTCTGAGAAACAGCCTGACATACTTCTCATTCTTTCCCTCCTTTATCCCTTCTTTTCTCCCCATCCCGTCTTCCTGTACATAAACACAACTCCAGATGCTAGTCCAAAAGAGGCACTCCGAAAGGGACAATATTTGCAATCAGGAGCCGCTAGCTGTTGAGGCGGATAAACTGAATTCAATAAAGTACGGATGGGTTGAATATTAATACCTCAGTGCAGCTGATAAATGATGCTCACAATTAGACGGCGGCAATATGTGAATCAACATGTACAGAAGTGAGTAAACCGGTGCATTCAAATAACAAATAACATATTGCAAGTAGGGCTGTAGGATATGGCCAAAACACCATTATTACAATTGCACTACAATTGAGATGACTTTCAATACTTAAAAGGCCATTTCATCACCTTTCTGGAATTAAAAAGGCTTGAAGTGTGAAAATATTGTTATTTTCACTCCCCGTGTATACTGTTTACACATGAAAACTAAGCAACCCGTTTTTAAATGGCATTTTTATATCACCACCAAACCAACTCATTAACACACATCTCCTCACTCAGCTGTATTTTCCTGGTGAAGAGTGTAAAAAGGAAATAAAAATAAAATCTTTCCTAAAAGCCTCAGAATCTGACCTTAAGTTAAAGAGGAAATCCTCCTTTGCATCCCTTCACATTTCAGCAACACTAAAAAGTCCAGGACAGATTTTCCTCCATCCTTTTGCTTGGGAGGTCGACTCAGGACAAAGATGATATTCATAAGTTGCATGGTTTGCTGTCCAATGTGCATTATGTAAGAACTGGCAGAGTATCAGAACTTCTACAAAACAAGAGACACTCCTAACAAGCTGCAGAGATTGCTTCTCCTGCTGTGCACAGAATCGAGTGAAAGTGTCAGGAACACAGTCTTTCTGATGATATGCAATGAAAAGCTGCAAGAGTCTAAATGTGTTGCAGACCACATGACAGAGTAACCGCAAGGCTGTACAGCTATATAGCCAAGAACAAAATCATCACCTAGTCATTAAACTGAAATAGCTGATGGACATATGTATTTACTTCCAATTTTTCCATTAAATAATGATCAACTTCTACCTTTTGGTGAACAGTTTACAAAACATATTGACACATTAAGTCATTATTGTTCATAAAGGAGTAAAAAACATCCTACTAAACAAAACTACCTTGTTTTTGATCTTTCCCCAAAAAGTGTAATGAACCTATTAAAGGCACTGTGTAGTCAGACAAGTGTTTACTGCTTGTGCTTTTTTTTTTTTTAACTCCACTTTCTTGATTACCCAATAAAATAATCCGGTTACTCAAATTCAAGTATAATTTACACAGCCAGTTCAACTGCAGTGCCAAGAGAGGCATAGTGTTACAGACAGCGCTCAGTTTATCTATGCAGTAGAGGCCAAAACTTCACTTTTAACCATGTCACAAAACCACAATAGCAGATTTTACTGCAGTTGAAAGAACTTCAAACAATCTTCTTTTTTCCAGCTTGTTTTACCTGAAGAAGCCCTTGCATCCTTCGCAGGTCATGGCGTTGAAGTGGAATCCGGTGGCCTTGTCTCCACAGACGCCACAGATCCGTGGAGCATTCCGGTCAAACTCATCTGGACCCTGTGCAGACGTGCTCACTGCCATGGCCTCCATTACTGTGAGAAAGGCAAGAGAGAAATGACTGGTACCAAATAACGTGTGATTTCCTGAATTGGTTATTAAATCCATAAGGGACAGCAAGAGCAGGAAATAAAAAAAAAAAAAAAGTTTGCAGGAATTACACAGTTCTAAATATAATTGGGGGGGGGGAAAAAAAAAAAAAAAAATTCACCATAGCATGACAGAGAACAAGTTTAAAAAAACAGTCTGCCCACCAGTGCTAAAGCATTGACCTGTTCTACTTCTGACCGACTCACAAGTTGCTCTGATTCATGCATGGGTTAATATGTTCAAATAGGACCGATGAAAGAGCTTCAGCAACTAGTCAAGCTGCGGCCAGAAATCTCTGTGAAAATGCATGAGTGTGTTGACAACCCCCACCCCCTCACCCCCCCACACAGACATACAGCATCACATAAACTGGAGGAAAAACAGATGGTACTGTAAACAGTTATGGTGCTTGTACACTAAAGATCAAAAAGATCTTTATTTCAAAAGATTTTCAAAAAGCATTTGGGAAATGGGTTGAATACAGCTAGAAAAGCCAGCAGAAAGCGGAAGTGGTAGATAAAAATAAATAAATAAAAATCAAAAAACTAAAGGAGGAAGGATGATGGCTACTGTACTGCTGTTCAAAAGCTCAATAGAAAAATGGGGAGGGGGTGTCAACAGGACGTCACATATACCATCGTTTTCTAATGAACTCCACTCATTATTCTCCTCTCATTCCTTATATTCTACTGTAACCTTTCTATTCCACTTCATTCTGTTGTTGTTTTTTGTATTTAATTATGAAAAAAAAAAAATACATTTAATTTAATGAATCTTCTATTTAGTTGTGTTTTACTGCATTCTTTGCTTTGGTGATTCATTCTAATAGTACACTAATAACCTGCAAAAATTATATTTTGCATAATGGAAACATTGTATTATAATAATAATAATAAACAAAATAAACACCCCACTAGTTTATAACGAGGTGCTATTTTTTTGATGGCTGTTGATATTTTCATATTTATTGGTTCATATGTAACGGAGTAATCAAGTAAAAAAGTCTTGCGGTTTATTCTGTTAAAATCTCAGAAATTCTAGGTCTGAATTAGGAGCACACACTGCTTACACCAGGAGTTAAAGTGCAACATATTGCGGCTTGCCCATTTTCTTCTTATTCAGTTTTAATAATAATAATAATAATAATAATAATAATTTTTCATCTATATAGTGCCTCTAACACCCATTTCATTCTGTTCCATTATGATCAAATCTATTCTAGTCTGTTCGATTCCATTTTTCTCAAGTTCATACTAATACATTCCATTCCAGTCTAGAAACCTCTATTCCACTCCATCCCATTCTGCTCTCTATTCCTCTCTACCCTTTTCCACCCTCCTGTTGGCTGACCAATCCCACCGTGATTATCTAAAACAACACCTGTCCAAGGGCTCAGAACACATGCATGAAACAACTGCCAAGCAGAAATTTGCACTTTTAATATGCAACACCATGGATACCGTGTGCGCGTTCGTGCGCGGGGTTCATCGCCTGTGCATAAATTACCATGTTTGCGTATGCAAGTTGCCCATCACTTGTGCGTGTCCAGGCCTTCAGAAAAACAGTTGCCATCCGCAGGAATAATTAATGCAGGCGGTCTGCTCCATCTCTGCTCATGGCCCGCTCTTTTGCGCCGTGGTGAATAATGTAATGGCAGCTATTAGGTCAGCAACATGCACTTTGGACGAGTGTGAGGGAGTGCAGGAAAGATACTGAAAGTGAGTGAGGGTGAGTAACAGAGAGAGATTTGGAAAGCAGCAGTAAGCAGCCGCTACAGGTCTGGTTTCCATGAAGAGTGACGCGGAGAGCAACAGCTACAGCTGCAGTAATGGAAGGTGCTGTATCGGGGCGGCGCCATCTTCCTGGAAGCAATCAGCTTGTTTTCCACACAAGGGGTTAGCGCAGCTCACAGGGCTATGCATGCGTTAGCTGCTGGAACAGGCGTGTGGACCTGAACGTTTACACACACACACACACACACACACACACACACATCTGGTGAAGCCCAGACTGAACCTCTGTTTACTAAAACATTTTCAAAAAGCTTCAAATTTCTTATTCAATCAGACTTACAGGAAGACTTCTCTTTCCTCTGTAACTTGTGGTGTAAATTCTGTCCAACTGCTAAGCCTGCTTACCAGCATGAGCACAAAATTAACAAGACCTAAAATGTAAAACCTAAGATATAAGACATAAAACAACGTTTGTAGCCAAACTGCTCTTTACACGCCCCAATACTGCTTTTCCCAGAGGGTCCAGTAATGCTAAAACATCCCCAAAGAGTGAAATAAAAATGAAAAAATAAATGAACCGATAAACCCTGATAAATCATACACACACGCGCAGTGTGGGAACTACATGTTTGGTCCCAAATGTATCCTCAGTTCTACCAATAATGCTGGGCTTCTAAGGGGAGAAAAAAAACCAAAAACCTTTTCTGAGTAACAAAGTCTATTTTCAGATAAACAGCTCTCCGAATCCAACTTTCTCAGGTACACACTAACACAGAGCACATATAGACATCATGTTAAGCCCCAAAACACTGAACCACAAATAGTCTCTCCTTGACACAATAAACATCTGTCTGAGCTGCTGAAATAACCCTTAGAAATTCAGCAGAAGTGCAGATTGAGTAGATTTAACCGGTGTTAACACAGTGTTCAATTCTTTGAGGTGAAGAATGAACTGTGAATTTATTCAGGTTTAAAATTATTCATAAGGCCTTTATCATTATGTCAAAATGGGTTTGTGTTAATCACCCCTGAATGAAGCATTGAAAAAAAATAACAATAAATACAGGCCGACAGACAAAACTGTTAACCAGTTTACAAGGATTTGTTATTTTGGAAAAAATTAAATAGCACAAAATCAATAAATTATTGATTTTCATCTGTTTTGAACATATAGCAACCAGAAAATTTGCATGTTACTACAATTGGCAACGTCCACGTGAGGCGATGTCTAATAAATGTTTAACAGTTTTGTGCAAGATGAGCTCACAAACTGTGTTTACATTGCGTAACTAATCACAGATATTGGCTTATATATAAAACAAACTCTAAAAGCTCAAATATTGTAATCATGACTATCATGACATGTTTACCTTTTTAATCAAATTTTACCTTTATCGAATTATTAGATGTTTACAGGCAGTGTTATGAGGCCTAGCCATGCAGCATGAACAACTCCTTTGTGTAGATGTACGGGCAAAACAATATTATCAAAGCACATATTTATGAAGATGAACACAGGTCATAGTAAAAAGCAAAAAAAACCCAAACAAAACAAAAGTTATATTTAAAAGACACTGCCACAAACTGCAAATGTTTTTCTATATTTTTCAATAAACAGATTCATTACACCCTTCTGTTTTCACAAGATAAAAACAGGGCCGTGTGTGTGTGTGATGTGATTGTCTGTGTGTGTCTGCCCTGCTATGGACTAGCGACCTGTCCAGGGTGAGCACTGGGATAGGCTCCAGCATTCACCGCGACCTAATCAGGACAAGCGGCTTAGAAAATAAGTGAGTGAGTGAGAGAAGTATTGAGAGAGAGAGAGAGAGAGAGAGAGAGAGCGCGAGAGAGAGCCCACTGTGTGAGCTTAAAACCACCACATCCTTAAATTTAGCATTAGACCAAAAAAGCAACATTTTAATTTATAAAGTGTGCTAGTAAACTTCATTAGATACACCAAATGATGTACCAAAATTCACTGACCATTTACTCAAGCACCAACTCTAAAAGTTCGTAGGTTTATTTCAGACTGTAGCTCATTTGTTTTGTATCTGCCCTTAAAAAAACCAGTAATCACCTTTAGATATCATTTGAGGGGTGGAGCACTGTCAGCAGTGACACTAACATGGAAGTGGCTGTAGTGTAGTGCTGTAGTGTAGTGCTGCTTAAGCTTTTAAGCAACTGAGACAGGAAGATGGCACTGAAGCATGGACACAGCTGCAACCGTTCTCCCGCTGGGGAATCACTGACCAAACCTTGTGCCTCTTGGGATGCCACGTTTACGTTCAGGACCCACAGCAACAGGAGCTGTATTATGTCTACACTGACATCTTTTGAATGAAAAGGAGACAACACGCCAGACGCTTCCTTAGCGAACCTGGAAAAAATTGACCCAGGCAGTACGACAAGGGCTTAAAAAGAGTGCCATATTGTCTGGAGACGGGCACACTGTCTATCAGCAGCCGTTACCGAGGTAACTCAATCATGGGGGCGGAATAAAGCTTAAGTGCAACAAGTACCGCCAAACCAGAAGTGCCCTTCTGAGATCTGATTTCCTTCTGTGTACTAACTGGATAACATGCAGGTCAAAAACCATGAGCTTCAAGCATTAGCAAGGCATAAACACTATTCAAGTTGCTTTGGTTTACTGAGAATGGGTCCCTAATTAAACTTGTAAGGGATCTGACTGGCCTGTTCATTGTAATTCCTGTGAGTTACCACAGGCTCACAGGACTAGAAGAAAAAAAAAAAAAAAAAAAAAAGCACGGATGTTGACGTCAACATTACCGGGCACGGACAAAAACACGGCCGTGTTTATTGGACGATTACGATATTCCATTAGCGCGAATTGGATTGGAAGACAAATGAGGTAGCTCAGAGTTCAGACTAAAGATGGACAATCATTCACTCAGTTTTTACTCTTTACTAAAAAAAAAAAAAGTTACAATAATTAAAATTAAAATTACAGCTCCTCCTCAGATAATCCAATTAAGCTTGAAAAGATCCTTCTCAAGCAGCAATGCATGGTGATTACTCACTTTCTTACAGCACTGATTAACACTCATGTTGCTTACAACGATAAATATAATGCTTTCTCCTCATATCTGTTACTCCTCATATCTGATACTCCTCATATCTGATACTTTTGGGATCACATCCAGCTGACATCCTTTTCCTACATAAAAGTCTCCAGTTACATTTAAATGTTAATATTCTACATGCATCTCAGTTATTATGCGGTAAAACTGGAAGAAATGACTGTGGGACAGAGTTCCTTTCTGTCACACACTTTTTCAAGCACTTTGTACTTCTGCTTTTCAAGCTAAAGAAAGCAGTTTTAAATAAAACCCTCCATTTCAACATTACACAAACGCAGTGATGAAAAAGACAGTCAATTCATAGACAGGAGCAAACTCTTTCCCACACATTTCGACCAACTCTCGTGTTTTTCAGAAGAAGATTACAAGAGGGAAGGGCATAAATAAAAACATTTCAATAACACACTGGTCAAATACCACAAGCAAAAAATGACAATTTAGAGATTTTCAAAACAGTCCCACCTTAGTCAGTGTTTAATGAATGTCACAAGACGGTCCTCCAGTACAAACCAATAAAATGTTTTTCTTTATCTTTACTTAAAATACAAGAATTGCAATATACTGTAGATAACCACATGGTGACAAAAGTAAACTAATTTAAGAGGTATATGCACTTTGCAATTTTGTGGCTAATGTTAACTAAAAATGAGGGTTTTTCACTTATTCTTTTTATTCGATAGTTTTTTGTTTGGAGCTGCTAATGATTTTACCTTCACGTGGGATATATGTTGGATGTTAGCGAACATTTAGCTTGTTTTTTGCTTTTACTGTATTTTCACAAACACCTTCAGTGAAAAAGTAAAAAAGCCAGCCTTGACGAGAGGATCCCATACAGTCCTGAGAAGCTCCTTGGCTTTATTTATTTAACAAATATTTTTGAAACTTTGGAAACATATAGTATGGTGAATATGAACAATTTTTTTTTCTTTAAGTTAAACCATCAAATGTGTTTTGTGTTATGTTGACGTAGTGTATTTTATTATGATGCTGCTGGTGGTACCCAGTCCTAGTCTTTGCACTTAGTAGCAAAGACCTGAAATAGAAAGTATTTCAGAAACCACTAATGCTGCTTTTTGAAAAACTGAAACACATGCAGTGAAATAACATTCTGGAATACTTGGAATATTTGGAGAGTTAAAAAAAAAAAAAACAGCTTTTAGTTCACCCTGACAGTCAAGACTTGCTCTGGGCACAACTGTAGCTAAGCTATGCTTCCATTAAGCTATTTCCATGAACTTTAAAATTGCACCCTCTCCACTACCAATGTAAGCTGGTCACTAGACTTACATACTGCCTTTGAGAGACTCCACAGCACAAATAACAGTAGTGCTAATGCTAGAAAAGCCTGGGAAGGGGGGGAAAACAACCAGTATCTGTGAGAAGCAGAAGGGGGAGAGTTTCCAAATGTAAGACTTGGCCTAGATTTGCACGGAGAGACTATGAACTTTGGACCTTGTTTTTGCTGCTGGCTGGAAATGAATAGGCCGCCGCGTAGCTGGCAGCTTGACAAAAAAGTAGAGAGAGATAGAAAGAGAGAGAGAGAGAGAGAGATGCTTTGCGGTTTAAAGTGGTATGGGGGCCCCCCTGATCCCTTTCGTAGAGGCCCGAGCAGGGAGGGAGGGTTGTAGAACAGCAGATGAGCGTGCACAAACACACACACACACACACACACACACACACACTGAGATTGTCTTCACACTTCAGTGGGGAGTCATGCTTCCTGCGTGTGTTTCTGTTGCTTTTCCGAATCATGTGGCAACGAACGCTTCCGACAAATGAGCCAATTCATTATGTAAGGACTGAGATGATATATGGCCTTGTGGTTTAGCAGTGAAAACGTGGTTTGTGTGATGAAAGCAATCAGCAAAGCAGCTCTGTCAGATCAACCTTCAGCGCAAAGTAGTCCATCAAAACATGAGCATGAATGAGGTTGAGCTGCTGGTAAAACTAAACATGTCAGTTCCCTTTCTTTTGGCTGCTCCCGTTAGTGGATCAACCCAAGCCTCCATTTCTTCATGCCTTCTGCATCTTCCTCCTTCAAACAGACCACCTGCATGTCCTCTCTCGCCACATCCATAAACCTCCTCTTTGGTCTTCCTCTTTTCCTCTTTCCTGGCATTTACAATAAACATTTATTACAGCCATTTCCATCCTTTAAGCAACATTTACAACCATCTGACCTTCAGCATTCCTCTCCTACCCATCACTCATCACCTCTGTTCCCTTCACCAACATGTCCATTAAAGTCTTCACCAATCACCACTCTCTCTCCCCTGGGTACACTCTCAATCACTTCATCCAACTCACTCCAGAACTTTTCTTGCAGGACATAAGCACTAACAACATTCATTATCATACCTTCAACTTCATGCTTCAAACTCATCACCCTATCTGAAACTCTTCAACTCAACACTTTTGACATGCCCTTCTTTCAGAATAACTCCTACCCCATTCCTCCTCTTTGTCTTCTTCTTTGGCCAACAGTAGCCTAATTTCCACCAGCACCCTGTAGGCTAACAGCACTGGTGGTGGTCGTTGTTAACCCGGGCCTCAACTGATCCAGTAAGGAGGTCTGTTTCGTTGTGCGCATATTGATTTGGCAAAAGTTTTACACCGGATGCCCTTCCTGACGTAACCCTCCCCATTTATCCGGGCTTGGGACCGGCACGAAGAAATACACTGGCTTGTGCATCCCTAGTGGCTGGGTTAAAACTAAACATGTCGGTAAAAAGGACCACTTATATATTACAGCTTTATCATGAAAAAGCCATGTCAAGAGAGTGTAACATCAGAGGAGATTTATTGAAGGAGAAGTTTTATTGTAGACTCACTATCTGCCAAAGCAGGAGAGGGAAACAATAATTATTATAATAATAATATTATAAAATATATATTATAAATAATTACAATTATATGCTGGCAACTAAAACTATGATTAAACACTGCAATTAATTATAAATGAATTATTCATTATAAAATGACATTTTAATAGATATTGGAAGTTTTTATTAATTGAGAAATCAAGTAGTATCTCACACACTCATCTCATTTAATTCCTTAATGTAATAACTGAAAAAAGTCAATTATCTGAATAATTGTGAATGCCAGTAGTTAATAATAATGATTTTTAATTTAATAGTAAATAAACAACACCTACAACCATGTTGCAATGCTAGAATCTATCCATTTACATCACCGTGACTGGTTTAATGATATTTGCCCAAAGTGAAAACTGCATTGCAGCATCCTGACTTACCCTAAAAAAAAAATACAACATGCCAGCTCAGTAAACACACACGATCAGCTCCAGCTAAAGTTCCCCCAGAAGCTCTTTGATCCTTAGTGACAGATTACAACTCCAACCTGAACCTGTAACACCTTTTATCTGCCCACTCGTACACTCAAAGGGTTTAAAAATCAGTCTGAGAGCTGGTGATAAATATCTACATACATTTGCACTTGGTGAAGGTTGTGAAGCTTTCCCGTGGGAGTGACTGACCCAGTGCTGATTTCCCAGATCAGACTGGAGTTCATGAGAACAGAAATCTCTGCCTAAAACAAAGTTCTTAAAGAGGATCCATAGTTCTGCATGGCTTCAGTGCAGTTACTTTAGTCATTAATCCCCATATTATCATCACCATTTCAGAGAAGGAGTCCGCTCATCCAGAGTAATGCTCTATTTCTCTCTAATGGCCACTTTAACTCACATTCGAGCAGCTGAAGACAAGGACAGACTTTCAGAGGGAAAAGTAACAAGCATTTAGAGCTACAAAGAAAAATATACTGACAGCAGCAGAAGGCCTACAATGCCTGGAAAAAACGAGCACTTTATTTACTGTGTGTGTGTGTATTTGCATGTTATTGTGTGTGTGCGCGTTTGCGTGTGTATTAGTTAACAGAACACACAACATTTTAGTAATATACTATAAATGAAATAAGGTGTATAGTCATATACATCACAGCAGCCACAAATACTAGATTAACAAAATGAACAGTTTAAGATTTATATCCCTGTAAATCAGCCTAGCACTTACTATGCAGCTTGAAAGATAGAGAGAAAACCTGCAGGTCATTTTAAGGCCGGTCATTATAACGAGATTCTCCACAGGGTGTACTTATAGCACTCAAACTGCTTCTCTTTTTTCTTTAATCACAAATGAAAAAGAGGAAACTCACACCAGCAGGATATAATAAATGCATGTAAAAGTAACAATTATGGATATTAATACTAGTTCTAGTAACAATAAAACTTCATTAATACATATGGATAATGATGGCCTTAAAATATTTACACCAAAAGTAAATAATACATACCTACACAATGTAATAACTGAATAACACTTGATCACTGAATGCTTTTGTGATTAATATATTTTCTCTCTCTCCCTCTCTCTGGATTTAAAAGTGTCTGGTGCTGGAGCTCTTCTAAAGCTCTGTCAATGGGTTGGACCTGTTTTTAATGTCATGAGGGTTCTGTTGGCCTTGTATTGCTGCAGCAGCCCAGATAGATATGCAGGCTGACAAGCGATTTTTAGACCACTAATCAATTTAGGTAGAATTAAAAGCATTGATGAGTTTTCACTTTTAGTGAGAAAATCTCTAATCTTGTTGATATCTTAGGTGGTAAATAAAATGCTGATTTTGCAACTGCTTTTACACAACTGTAAAGCGGAGTTACATTTTTGAGCTTTTGAATCAAGATAAGAACCTAGTGCCTCTCATCACTATTTCTGAATAGAGTTTAAATTGTTTTAATTGTATGATTAAATAAATTGGAACCACAGCTGTGGTGTCATGGAAAGGGGCGTTGAAGGGGGTTCTGGGATGGAGATGATAGTCTGGATTTCTAGTGTTTTAAGGTGTCAGGAAGATGATATGGTAGAAGCCTTGTCCTGGTCCTCATCCAGGTACTGCAGTTTGGTTAGACATTCGGGGTGAGGTTGTTGCTCTGGAATAATTACAGATTTTTGGTGTGTTAGTGCTGACAGGTCTTCACTAATGGGGATGGATATGTTGACCATGGAGAAAACAACATTTTCTGCCAATAGTTTGACATCCACCCCATCGGTTTAAAATCCACCTCACCTAAAAAAACGTCTTCCAAAGAAAACAGGTGAAAATGGTCAATAGTTCCGTCTATTTGACCTGTGCTTTTCAGCAGCCAAGTGTTTAATCCAAGCAGCGTCGAGAACATATTGGTACACCATGCAGGCAGAGGGCCACTAATAAAAGATTGGATTGAGCTTGCTGAGCATGTAAAATAGAACATTAAAGTCTCTTTTTAAAACTTCTGCTTCCTCGAGCGATTCTTGCCAACATGAACAAAGATCCGCTTCACTGTTTGGTATTTAGCCATTAACATAGGAAGCTTTCATTCAGTTTGGAGACTGTGGTGTTCAGGCTCACGCTGAACTGAGTTTTTAAGTTTCTGTTTTTTTATGCCACTAACAGAGTCATCTCTAAAACAAGGGTGTCTGCTAGGGGTCCACTCTTTGGTTCTGGGGCTCTGCCGGGTTGCTTTTACTGGCAGACCCTACCATTTTTTCCCCCCACTATCCTTAGGAAACTTGTGACTAGGAAGTGACGAGGACTGATCCTCTGCTCTCACTGATTTTCTTCACCATGATTTGATGATGATTTGCAGGTTGGTTAGACATTCTCAATGGGGTGAGGATGTTGTTGGTTTTGGAATAATTACAGAGTCCTTAAGCAATTCTGCTCTGCCTTGTAAACTCGGAGCAGCACCATTAGCATTAGCTTTAGCACTAGGATGACCGCAAAGCCAGGAGAAGTGAAAGAAGTAGCTATAAAGGTATATAAAAGCACAGGATTTGTGTTTAGCTCTACCACTGAACCAGCGCTCATATCTGCCAGTTTAACTCACATTAGTGGCTCCATCCAGGTGTTTCACTGGCCCACTCTGTGTGTCTTCACCACCCCCTACTCTGTTAGGTCCTCCGCTTAGATTAGGTTCAAAGCTGGGAAAACAAGCTTTGAAAATGTGTTTCCAGAAGTGCCATATTCTTTTGTAAAAGGCTGTAGCAGTTTTGACAGCACATGCATTCTGAAAGCATATCCTTCTGTTCTGTCTGTACGAGCTGGATTACCATTAAAAGGGAAAGGAGTTCTGACATACTAAAGGCTTTCACCGTTTAGTATAGCAACTTCTTGCCCGGTCTTTTTTTTTTTGGGTCATAAATTTAATTTTGCACTTTCAAAGACAGAAAATCCTCCTTCACCTCTCTGATTCACACCTTCCATTGGACATTTCAGCAGAAATGTAAAACAAAGTACAGTAGTTACAAAGCACATAGTTAAATAAGTGAGTCACTACACTTCCTTAACTCTGGAACTCTGTACAGATACATTTTGGAGACAGATGACAGTAAATCTCTTCCTCAGTATTAGCCCAGCGAATACATTAATCATGACCGGCATCAACAGAAGTAGAACATCACGCAAAGATGTCCTTCACCAGTTAAAGCAGAAGGTGACAGAAGTGCTTTCATTATGCGTTCAAATTAAATGATAATAAAGTCCCCACAGAAGGACCTTCTCAAAACGAAGCATGACATCACTGGTATAGAGGTCAAATTACAATAACGATGTTCAGCTTTCCACAGCAGCCCAAGAAAGTAGGAGCAGAAAGGTGAGAAGTAGATTAAACACTGAGTCTTAAATCTGCCTTGTCGGTTCAGGTACAGGACAAACACAGGCATCACGACCTTCTTGTTCATACTTCATCCACAAAGGAAATCTCAAATGAAGCTTACAAGTCAGGATCAATATATAGGGGAGCTGATAACTCTGCATGACATCAGCAGTCAAATTTGTTTTCTATGGCTTGCCTCACATAGCTTTGGTATCAAGTTGGTCAGTGCTGTAGCCAATCTAAACTACTCAGGCAAAGCAAGAAATGACCTTATACCACAAACCAAAAACATCAGCGTGTCCTAAGAGTGCACTCATAAACGCATGTAGTCTGACACTCTCAACATAAGAAGAAATTGGAATCAAAAATGAGGTTTCACTGATTTGTTAAAAAATCTGGAAAGATTTTCCAAATTCATACTTGTAAAAAAAACTGCATTTTATGAAACTTTCTTAAATAGAGGCCATGCATCTTACGTGCTGATTTCAGTGAAAAGGGGCTGGAGGGAGGGGTTTGGTTTACAGAACTGACATCCAATACCATTTCTGATCCATAGAGGCTCTACAGTCCAGCAAAACAAGAGGTTCATTTTAAGCCAGTTCAAATGGAAATAAACAGGAAACTGATTAACACTGTACTAAAAAAATACAAAAAGAAATGCTAAAATGTTAAAACAGCTATCAAGTTAAAAAACCCCTATAACACCCCTGTTAACAGATCGAGACAATAACTAAAAACATCTTTGATGATTCATAAAAATGTTGATTTTCTTCATCTAATAGTTTAGCCTAAAAGGAAAATTTAGATCGAAGGACAAGCAAACATCAACATTCATTTTACGATGGCCATCGTTGCTTACTGAGCAGCTGAGGAACTTCATACGACAGCATGGAGTGAACTTGGCTGATCTGCCTGCTGGGCCTGTTCTCATAATGCAGCCCAGATTAAGCGTGTGTATCCAGGATCACTTTCCTGCCTTGTTTATTTTTGTATTTATTTAACCTCTTTTATTTACCAGGAAACCCCACTGAGGACTACTGAACAATTTTACAAGGGAGATGCGCTTACTCAGTCACAAAAACTGACTCCAGATCAGACTTTTTATCCCAGGATGCTTTGAATGCCAGCCCAGACCACGGCTTCACTCTCTGCATCTTCTTAAATCCACATCCAGGAATCAATGCTAACCACCGCAGAGTTAATCCCTCTGATTAAAGGTGTTGGATACTATTTCATCCAAACAGTGATCCTTTCAATAGACTTACTTCGCAGCCGAATGGCTAACTGGAGTACAATACAGCACTAGCATAATCCAGAGGAAGTCAGCGTCCACAAGGAAAGGTCATTTGCTTTTGAACACACCAACACATACGAGTTCAGACACGCACAAAATGTTCACTAATTAGTTCCCCAGCATCTTGCCCACATTTCAACCACTGGCATGGCCTGCATCATGAGTCTTATTTAACAGCATTGTTTTGAAAATATTAATTTGGGATTTTTCAAACCAGTGTTTTAATAACATCATTAGTTAACATTAGTGATCCGTTAAATTATTTTAACCCAGACCCCAGATAAATGCAACGTGCCAGACTGCTGACTCACAAGAATTGCATTATGACATTGTACTATTGTTAATAATACAAACCTGTACGTATTACAGGTTATAACACATATAACGTTTCAAATAACAGCCTTTGCAAAATCCAAAAGACTGTAATTTTGATATAAAGATGATTAGGTGCCCTAATCCACAAATGACAAATTCAGTTTTATGGCTGCCTCTACCTGATCAAGCCCCAGCTTCTATTACTCACAATGAACTAATGATATTTTTTAAGGAAGATGATTGAGTGATATGAGAAAAAACATAACATCATATACATTTCATGTTTTGTTTTTTAAATGTTAAGTTATAAGCATGAACAAAAGCAGCAGTGTAACAGTAGCACTATGAATAAAAAAGAGAATTAATACTCCAACATCAACTTTCATCTATCAGATGAAGGTCCGAATTGCTTTTTTTTGAATTGGTAAGTCAAAATCTTCCTTAAAAGATGTAAAAAATATTTACATTTTATAATTAGCCATAAATCTTACAAATTATTTAATTATTATTATTATTTTTTTAATGAAGATTTTTTCATGTGTCATTTCATTCAGAGAGTTGAGTGGAAGATTTGGGAGTTGTTAGCGCTAAAGGCCCATACGAACAGAAAGATGATCAAATCCGGTGTAGAACACTCCGCAGCAAATAGGGCTGAAGCTCTGAGGTCCTGGGTTTAGCTTCACTTTTAGCGAGAATATTAATGCTATATTTACATTTGGGATTCACTCCCTTATACCAACCTCTTACGGCAAATGCTGCAGAGCATTCTTCTTGTCATCTGATAATGTAAAGTGCTCCCACATGTGATTTCTCTACATACAGGTGAAAGTGATTGCAAAACAAGAACAGCTGTAAATACCATCCTGGCAGCTAAAATATAATACAATTTAGGCTAAAATACAAAAAAAAAAGGTCCCTAATACCAACTAAATTAACTGATACAAATATTCAAATGGTCTCTCTGAAATAAGAAATAAATAAATAAGATTTTACAAAATGCTACTTATCTTTTCTTTTATTAATTATTACACAGTACATTACAACACATTTCTCTGATCACATCAAAGATGTGAAACAATTTTCAACTACACGTTTCACTGCAAAAAAAGCTAAACTAGGCTCATTTAATTTGAAAGATTCAGTGCAGTGCAATATGAGAGAAGAATATGCAGACCAAAATCCTTTACTCATAGGTTTTGGTTATTCCTTTAAACATGGCACTAACTGTTCTTTTTTTGCCTGTTACAACTTATGAAACTTCTAAACTTGTCAAAACACATCGTATTGTACCCACTCCTAACTGTGCCTATACAATTAATTTAATTTGTGAAATATAAGAAGCCGTTGGGGAAAATAAAAAGAATGCACCAAAAACTTGGAGACTCATCCTTGAGCTCAGGCTGGGACTGGTGCTTTATGTCGAGAACAGGCTGAGCTCTAAATTATTTAAATCCTATAGCTAAGCACCTTCCACCCGCGTTACACGCAGCAGAGTGTGGCTGCATGCATCGAGTCAAAAGCTGAAGCCTGCAGAGAGCAGAACACCAAAAGGTTTAAAAGCATGTAAAAAACTGAGGGAGCCTGTTAATTAATTTAGACTTAACTTACAGGTCCATATAGACCTCCTCTAAATCCACTTTCACCATGAAGTGAAAAATAAACGAATGCATTGTTACATTATGCAGTATTATGTAAAGGCTGAGGCGTGTTTAAATGTGAAATGGTTAATGGTTCAACACACAATAATTAGACACGGCATTGGAGAATACATGGAAAATCAGTTTGTTTCACTATCCAGACTGTGTGCGTGCCTATTCGCCTTATGGCTGTACATATCAAGTGTTGTCAGAGGAAAAGAAAGGAGATAAAGGATCATTTGCTGCTCTTCATCCCCTGATAAATATCTTCATAAAGAAAGATGAAGCTGATCTTCATTCAGTTGAGACGTGAGATCTGGTCTTTTTTTCGGCCCCTTTTACAGAGAACTGGCCATAAGCTGGAAAAGTCCACATGACATTGGAATGTTCTAGTTAGCACACCGAGCACATGCCAGTGGCAGACCTCACATAGCTTTTGTGTATGTTGTCAGAATGGCGATACAATCAGGTGATCAGGTGAAAAAAAAAATGCATCAGCACCACTGCAAACTGCACTCCTTTTTTATGAAAATCCTTTTGTAATCCTACAGCCAGTTCGGGTTCATTGGGTTAGGGTTAGGGTTATCATGTTACGCAATGAAACTGTAGTTAAATAAACAGCAAAACAATCCACGCACTCAAAAGTCAAATTTCAGTACAGAGACAGTGACTGGTAAGGTCTGGAAATATAGTTTCCTCATGAAGTTGACTCTTTTTTATCCAACATCAGTCTCCCCCTGACAGTTTTTTTTAGCAGCTGTTAGAAGGTTAGACCAGCGTTACAGGATATGAGCAAGAATCCAGATCTAATAAGAAACTGTAGCTCACAAATCACTAATCACAAACTTTTTAGACCTATGAACACTTTTGGAAAATTTGCTATTTAGCATTATTTTGTAAAGAGAATTTGTGTAAACTACTTGGTTTGGGAAAACATGACTGGGGTAGTGGAACAGCCCTTCGTGGTGAATTATATACTCCAACACACATCTGATCAGGTATCAAGTGCAGATGATATCCATGTAATGTGTCACTCCTTTAAAAACCAAAACATACAACACAAGTCTGAAAGTTTAGACAATGCCAGCCTCTTGGTCACAAAGTCTGCATTTGTACACTAACAGAGAGTTATATTCCTCTGCAGTGCCAATCAGTAGATCTCCTTCCAGCTTCTGCATTTTATAAATTGGCAACAGCCCACATTTCTTATAAGGGTGTAGCCCTTGTGTAAAGTTTATCCAAGTTTGCAAAAAAATCTTTAAAAAATGCATTTGTGGGCAGAACGTCAGTAGGTTTCATATAAAGAAGCAAGAAGAAATTATATGGAAAAAAGACACAGTCAACACCATCACAAGAATGAATACCTGTATATTTCAGTATAGACCAAAGTCTCATCCATGTCTATCTGCTCAGCCAATTACAGGATGTATTCCTGCTTTTTAAAAGGTAACAACATCGATAGCCTACATTATGCACATAGCGTGTGCCTTAACCCTTGACACCGCCAGTTAAAGTAAACGCAGGCACTCTTTCAATTAATCAGCAGGTCGCTGGCATGAGAATCACATTAGCGCACTGCCAACGTCAACAAATTAGCCTGCAGATACAGCGGCAGCTTCGTCCGGAAGACAGTGCTGTTGCACATTAGGAATGTTCAAGGAATGCTCCGCAGCTACTAAAGCTGCCACTTCACTCAGAACCAGCCCTGCGCAAACACAGATAAGCTGCCCACAGAGGCCATGGGGGGAAATGGCCAACGGCATTGTGCAATCCAAAGGCCACTAGACCAGTCTGAGTGGCCAACAATTCACAAAGCTCGAAGCCCCATTCAGTGTCCACAGAGATATGCAAAACAGATATTCTCTCATTAGATGATTCCCTGTGGGTTAATGTGCTCAGTACGCAACCTATAGTTGTATAGTTGTATAAGTTAGTCCAGTGACAAAAAACATGCAGGGATACACAAGCAAAGCTACAGTTTACAGGCTAGATTGTAATTGTGTGTAATTTTGGTACACAGCACTTACTTTGCGGATATGCACGATACACAGTGTTTTTGTTAAACCCATCTTCCGTTGTTATAGCAACTCAGCCAATTCAGCCCACACTAATGGATATTTTTTCCACTGAATGGCAGAACTTGGGAGTTCTGTGTGTGTGCGTCTGTCCAAGTGAAAGAGCAATGGTAGAACATGCTGGATGGGAAAAAAACAAAAACAAAACAACAGAAAAATACAAAGGGTCAGGAGTCACTGATGTAAGGTGAAACATGAGAACATAACACACAACTCTGGGAGTTGAGAAGACCGGGTTAGATCATAAGACCCATTTCTAGGAAATAATGAGCTTAAGATAAAGGTATCTGCTCTGATCTGTGTTACTGCAGCAGACCCAAAACAGCCACAGCTCCCAAATTCTCTACCATGTATACGAATAGTGAAATACACAGACTTTTGCGGTTGTCTGAATGTTTGAACAAGGTAACAACCCCTGAGTGTTTATGTTACCAAATTAAACCCATTAAATCCTATAATCTCAAACATATGGAGAATGAAGAAATTCTCGAGAAAAACATGAGAAATGAAGTCTTGAAATTTTTTTTTTTTTTCTCACAACAGAGGAAAATTGGATGCTATAAACGTCAATGTCCCTGTAAAAAAATAAAAATAAATTATGGTTAAAAAATACTAAAATCAAGCTTTTATATTTAGATTGCTAATTAAAAGTAAAAAATAATGTGGTGCTAATTCATACAACTCCCCCATTTATATGTACATTGGATTATGGGGGATAGAATTAATGTAGCAGGTCTTGCAATCTTCTGCCCTCGAGAGCAGCAGCCACATTTTGTTGATGATCATTGACCTGACACGCCATACACTCAGACACATACAGTTCAGGGACCTGCCAACTGAAACACTCTTGTTTCAGAAGGAGGGAAAACTGCTACTCAGACTGTCTATATTTTCATCTCATGTGGCAGAGCTTTCTTCAGGTTTAGATTTATGGACATTAAAATCACGTTTGTAGGTCACGCTGCAGTGAATGTGGGCCGCAGCTGAAATTGAAAATAATATCAGGCCTCATTAAAATATATGCTGGAGTGCATCTTTAATCTGTAGCAGAGGAAATCAAGTAGATCTGAAAGACAACCTGGACTATCATAAGTTTTAAAATGTCAATTAATAGTTATTTTCGTGTTTTAGTGTGGCACTTTCTCAATGACAATGAATGACCGATGACATATTTTACAAAGGACACCCATTAGACGTATACATCTACCCTCACCAATGCTACCTTTACTCCTTTACTTTTCATTTTATTAGCCATGTAAAGGAAATGAAAGGAAAACAGCCAAATGCAAACTCTACCAAGCTTTGCTCTGCCATTAAACAGAGCAACATTTGATGCTGTAAACAAATGCAAAGGTAGACCAGTTAGAAAACTCTTTGAAAAGCAAATGCAACCATGTACTTTTATAAACAATCCTTCTCGTGTAAAAAAAAAAAAAAAAAAAAAAAAAAACACCACGTGCCTGCAAGCAAGGAAAACTACCTGGCTGTACTGCTCTGCACCGCAAGCTCTGTATATGTAAATGGACAACGCATGCAAGCTGTAATCTCCACACTGCCACATCACGCAGAGGTGGAATAGGCCTTAATCTACTGAGGCAATGCTGCATCATAAATAAATGATACCATCATCATAAATTTAAAATCTAAACAAAACATTTTATTCCTGGAGACAGAAAGTTTTGTCATACCAACAACAAAGAGAACGAGTTGCTCAGTTCAAAAATTTGAGGGCCAACCTAGCAATTCCCCAAAAAGATACATAATCTAAGTATTATATTCCTTTTCATGTAAACTGCAGGATCTAACAGGACTGACTCAGAGGTCCACACCTAGAGAGTTGTGCTGTTGGTCAGAATGGAGGAACCGTTTGGGAACACTGAGTACCAGGCAAGAGCTACAGGCCACAAGGCTGCGGGATCTTTGAGCTGAAGATGTCCTCTCCAAGACTTTAAAGTGGGACAGGCATAATTTACTGCTGAAGTCCTCCTCCTTCATCACTGAATGACCACAAGTATTCCATTAACTTAATTTTAAATACAGGGGTTGTGTAGTTACTTGTTCTTCAAGGCCTCCAAAAAGTTCCTTTTTCATCCGTACACTAGTCTTTAAAATGGACTGTCTTAAACTGTGCTAAAGGGGGAAACCCTCATGTCAGTCCATCAGTCCTGCCCAAGAAAATGGCTTGCTATGGGCAGGCCTGTATGATACTTCAGATGAATACCAAAAGTACCTGATTCCTTCAATAAAGAGGTAGTTTTCCATTAAGCACAAGACAAGCTTTAACATGGAATGTAGGAATTTCAGACCTTCACAGCTTATGGAATAGGAATAAAGAAGGAAGGACATGTTCATGTTATATGGTAATTCAAGGCCTACTTAAATGCACGATAAGTGAATTTAGCCCCGTTTGTGCCAGCTATTAGATGTTTTGCTGAGTATTATCTTGATCTTGGATGCTTGTTAGGTCGCTTTCCTGGTCATTGTAGAAGTATTACTGCCAGCTCTGGAATGTCGGCCTTTATCAGAGCTTTCAGCTGACTTTCTGTTCTACCAACCTGTGGAAACAGACAAACTTGACCAAGAAATCTAATAAACTGACCAGAAACAGATGCCTTTTTACTTCTGCAAGAACGCAATCACTTTTAAATGCATCAAGCGAATTACTGCTACACCTTTAAGCAGCTTCCAATATAATAGCCCACTGCTGCCTTGCCTCAGCTTTGGTAATTATAACATAATGACAGCAAAAGAAGCAGTTTCACTGTCTAGACAAGGCTATTCAAGATAGTGTATCTTTGGTCTGTATGAAAGAATTAATGAATGAGTAAAAGAGGGAAAAAGAACCAGCCTGACAGGTTATGTCTTAACAATGGGGAGATTACAAGCTCTCCCATTGACAAAACTGACTTTAAGTGTTGACTTTAAGACCTGAAGGTATAGTCCAAAGAAAACAAATCTACAGGGATGAATTGAATTAATTGCAGACATTTTCAAACACAAACAAAACTTTTATTTCAATGCTTCAAGACACGAGTCGTGGAGGCAAGGTCCTCTGCGTTTTACGGAGAGAAAAATAAACATTAAGGAAGTAATGCTGTTATTAAGGTAATGATCTGTGAAGAACGGTTGGGGAACTGTGAATGGAAAGAATATGGATGTCTACGGCACAAAAAAGTATATATAAAAACTCTAAAAATATAAACTAGCACCAGGGTGGTATATCTTGCATCACTGGGGTGGTACTCTTATGGGTACACCTTCAGTACCTTTAGTATTAATTGCAGGAATATTTTTAAGCTGCACTGAATCGCCATTTTCACTCCCAACTTTGTATTTTACAGTTCTACTTTCAAATATTAGTCTGTGAACAAGCGCAAATAAAATTTTTTCCTAGGGAAAAAATATCTAAGGTACAAAAATGGACCATCTTTTACCTTTGAAGGCTGATTTACACGTCAATGAAAAATGTCCCCGTTTTACATTTTTTCTGAAAAAGTGTACATATTTTTTCTTCTTTGTCCTTCGGCTGCTCCCGTTTAGGGGTCGCAACAGCGAATCAACTGTCTCCATTTCTTCCTGTCCTCTGCATCTTTCTCCTTCAAACTGACCACCTGCATGTCCTCTCTCACCATGTCCATAAACCTTCTCATTGGTCTTCCTCTTCTCCTCTTTCCTGGCAGCTCCATCGTCAACATCCTCCTCCCAGTATAATCTTCGTCTCTCCTCTGGACATGTCCAAACCAACGCAACCTTACTTCTCTAACTTTGTCTGCAAAACCTGAGCTGTCCCTCTAATATTCTCATTTCTAATCCTGCCCATCCTCGTCACACCCAACGAAATCTCAGCATCTTTAAAACAGCAGTACAATTATAAACTACTGAAGAAAAACAGCTCTTTAAAGGTTTGAATCTAGACTTAAAAAAACATCATAAGAGTCGCTTGTAATTAAAAAAAAATGCAATGTGCTAAACATTTTGATTCTATGCTGCTGGGCTTGTTAGTTTGATTTATTATTTTCTGGACACAATCGGATCATTTATGACCAAGAAAAGCAAAATGAGAAAACATATAGCTTTATTTTATTTCACTATTATTACAAGCCCACATTCTTTATGGACGAATATACAATTATTCTCCATTTCTGCTCCCTGGGTATTGTCGTGATGATGATCTGTGTGGAGCAGCGCATGCTATTTGCTTATTCCTCCGTCAAGCTGATGACTGTTATCTAAGATCGCACTTCTACATTGCTGACGTTATTAGGCCTTCATTAGTAATGAGAAACAATTAGTTGAGACAAATGACAACAAGTGTGAAACACAGTTTAAGCCAGGGAAGATAAGTGTTCATTAATAAACCACTCATACACGTGGGTCAAAGCCAAGTGCAAAACTTCTTTACGAAGCATCAAAATACATACTGACACTTTTCTGATAATGGACTTATAATTAGTCCCACCATGAGAAAGTAGAAAGGAAAGTGTGTAAATTTAGCAACTTTACTGAGCTTAGCTTGTCTCAGTTAATTCATAGAAGCAGCTGTCTGATAGTGTGGGAGGTGAGACGGGAGATGTGTGTGTTTGTGTGTGTGAGCGAAAGTGTTTGTGTTATGGTTTGGCTGCCCAGCTGTTAGTTCCGAATACCATTACCTCACAGTGTTTGTTTTATTTCTCTTCCTCTCTTTTCCCTCCCTCCCCCTTTCCCTCCCAGCTTTCTCCTAGGGTCTTCTTTGCTGCCATGTTGTTCTGTTTCTCATACCGGGCTTAAGCCTTTCAGCTCGGCAAGAAGGAAAGCAGTATCACAGGCAGGTGGAGATGGCCCAGAAGCCCTGGTACACATTCCATAAGTTCCTAGTCTCTTGGAAGTGATACGCTAATCTGGTGGCCCAAGATGAATGGGTTCTCACTCTTCATAGAGCTGTCTCATCCCTGATTTAAAAGCAATATCAGGTAATGTCAGGTTCTCAGCAGCTCTCTAGCAGATCCTGCATGTTTACCCCTTTTGTTACAAAGTCCAAACTGGTGGTCTCTGGAGGAAAGACTCGCATGGCTGAAATAATGGATGACAAACACTCCATCTGGGCGTGAATTTCGAAGCTCACTAATAGTTCTGAAAGTTTGCACAGGTACACATTTATTGGAAATTTAGCACTGATCTGTTAAACAATCATCAAAAGCATAGGGGGAATACCTTATATTTTTATTTTTATTTTTATATTTTCAGAAATCTGTAGAATCTATAACAGGTGCACCAAACCTAAACTGCTGGCTTCTGGTTGCCAAACACCATAAAGAAATTTCTTGGTTGTTTTTACTTTGATGCCATCTGTTTATAACATATTACTATTCCAGTTTTAAAAAAGCGCCTACCTGTCAGGCTAACAATAGTCTTCCTTTCCTCTATTACATTCTCTCTCTCTTTCAAGAGGCAATTTGTGCCATCTCAGAGGAGAGTGTGTGCCGCTGCCCAGATCACTAATGAACACCTTTTACAATGCACGTCAGGATGTCATGCTCTCAAAACTAGAGCACATGTAGACAGAAAATGGGAAGGAGAGAGTGAGAAAGAGTGAGAGATCGAGTGACACACAGACTGCGTGTAGCATCTATTCTGACACGTCCCCCCACACACCTGCTGGCAGCGTAAACCAAAACAACCTGTTCTACTACAAAAAGGCGTTTAATTACACACAACACAGCGCTGAATATCACACACAAATTAGCTGTTTAAAACGATACAGCTCTTATATCCTGCCCTCAAAGGAAGTGCCTTTGGCCAAATGTTTCACTGATCTAACAATGTCAATTTGTATTAATGCAGAGATACCTGATCTCTTCCTGTGAGTGAATGCCAGTGGCACATATAGGAAGAGATATAGTATCCACACTAAATAATGTAGAAGAGATGCTTTCCTTAATTTAAAGAGCCGATATGTGAGCCAAGTCAATTCAGTGGAGAGAAGGGGCCTTCACAGGACATCACTGACAATACAAACACAAACCTTTGACTGAACTGTTTGGAAGTTAGGCAAGTCTAGGAGTATAGCAGCATTAGTGTGCTGTGACACATGAAGATCAGCAGAGCACTTTCTGTTCATTTTGTCAACATTTACTTTTAGCAGGTTTTTTTTTTTTTGGCAGTTCCTGTTAAGAGTGGGCAGAGCTAATCATCTGTCTCCATTTCTTCAGGTTCTCCGCATCTACCTTTTTCAAAAAGATGGTTTATTGGATTTATTAGTGCCACTCATTCAGGCACCGAGTTGTTATGCTGGCACCTATAGTATATAATTGTTTCTCGTTTTTAAAATCCATAAAATCCAAACCTATTTTTCAGGATTATAGAAGTACTGCCTCATAAAGCACTCATCAAATTTAGCATGGGAGTGTTCGTGTCCATCAATATTGTATGGAAGCAACAAATCAAAGATATTATAATAATAATAAAAAAGAGAGACCAAAGAGGTAAAGAAGTTTCTGAAATGTGGGAGAGAAGTGTCCTGGCATTCGCTTCTTTGCATGGCTGCCTCTGAAAGAGGTCCAATTTGGTGGGTGCCAGAGAAAGCTACAGGAACTGAGATGTTTTTCAGCAGCTGAGTAAAGGTCACCTTTTCTCACTCTCTCTCCCTTGTTCTACCTTCCTCTCGCTCAGAGTATTAAGCAGCAGAAACCTAACCAAACGAACTTTAGTCATTGAAGTAGAATACATTCTTCTCATGCAAAATACATCAGAGTGCTTCTGATGATAAGTGTGCCGTAACTGCTTTTTGCAAAGACAAAGTTGAGAAATGTGAAAAAGCTGTTTGCAAGCGGTCAGGTCTGACTTTGATAACTCTGGCAGTGTTACTGTGGCTTTTCAGCCCACAAAGCCTGAAGAAGACAAGCTTCAAACTGAGGTTATCGCGGTTGCCACAACTGTTTCAGTTGTTTTTTGTTAAGCAAGGCATTTGGAGTACAGCAGTCAGCATCAAGATTTAGGCTGAACAGATTTTGCCTTGACATGCCACTCCACTTTTCATTTTCCAAACAAAATCTCACAGGACATATGAAAACAGGAGTGTTCAGAATTCACTTAGGCCTGTTCAGACAGGCTGGTTCTTAATATTATCTAAATATAATGGCTACACAGCTTTTTTTTTGATCATTTAAATTGTAACAATTCATAGCTTTCTGGTGTTAAAGTTACTGTAGTTTTAAAGTAACATTAGCTGCAATTTTAATTTTATCCTACATGGTCTAATATTAACAAGTTCATTAATAGGTTTAACCTCAATTGAAGAAGTTTTTTTGTCAAACACACAACACAGATTTTTTTTCTTTGAGCAATCAACCTTACATTGTAGCTGGGGACCTTCACAAAACTAATTTTACAAAGGGCTGCAATATGCAAATGAGTCTCTATCCAATTTTCCAATGTTTCACTGCAGTGTGGGAGGTTTTTATGAAATCACAGAATTTAAATGATTTGGCAAATACTTTAAAACTTGTCAAATGTAATTATAAACATATTGCAAACAATAATCACATTATATTTTGCATATTTTGAGTGCAAACATACTGATAAAGCAGCTATAAAAATAATAAACTAGTCAGTATTAAAACTAAAAATGTTAAAAAACAATAATAAGACAGTAAATATCTTGCTCAGCTAGGCATTACTCGTGTTGCTGCATAGCCAAAATAACAGTAGTGACGGAGAGATTGCTTTTCAGCAGGAGGGGACAGAAAAGGAGGGGCTGGATCTTTCTCCTGTCTGCATCCTCTGGTGGTGGCAGAGGCGGCTGGGTGCTGGCATGGTGCCCAAAAACCAGAGCGAGATCAGACCACCATCAAATAGTGGAAAAAAAGAAATCATCGACAGGGAGCAAGAGAGACAATAAACAAGTAATTGAGAGATGGAAATTCTCATTATTTTATTTGGAGAGAGAGAGAGAGAGAGACAGAGAAACAGAGTGAGAAAGAATGAGACAGAGAAACAGAGAGTGAGACACAGAGTGAGAGAGTGAGAGAGAGAAGGGGAGGATGAGTGGGGGAGGAGATGAGTCATGAAGGTTTAGTTAAGTGACCAAATGACACTACCATTGATTAATGCACATCAGTGAAAGCGAAAGAACTGAATGAGTGTGAAAAAAGAGAAAATACATGGAAGGAAGAGGCAAGCTTTGCACACTGCAAATACATGATGCAGGGAGAGCAAGGAGACAGATGGAAAGAAAGCAATGAAGGGAAAAAAAAAAAAAGACAGAGGAAGGAAGGATGGGAGGAGAAAGGAATGGGTAGAAATGTGCAGAGAAGGCCAGAAAAGGGGAAAACAAAGAGAGATAGTAAAAAGGAAAATGGAAGAGGAGTGGAAGAGAAAAAAAAATGAATGTTGTGATCACAATTGATTTCTTAAAGTACCACATGTGGGCCTTATAGAGCATTAATTCTGAGATTCAATTCTGATAATATCAAAGCAGCGCTGATGCAAGAGAAGAGAAGAGAAGAGAAGAGAAGAGAAGAGAAGATGCAACAGGTTATACATGCTTAATCTTGTCTGTGGGAACTCCCCCTCACTCCACCACCAAAACCTACAGCAGATTCCATCACAGTCAGCAACCCCTGAGCAGAAACACGGGGATGGAGGTGGTGTGTGTGTGTACGTGCATGTGTGTGTTTATGGGGGTGGTGGCATGACACAGTGAATGCCAGAGGCACAGACATGGACAGGGGAGGGGTAGGTTTGGGGGCTTGCTGCCTTCCGACCAATCAGAGACAGCCATCTCAGCTTACACGCTAAACTCCTTTTACTGAAAGAAAGAGAGAAAGAGAGAGAGAGAGAGAGAGAGAGAGAGAGAGAGAGAGAGAGAGAGATCCCTTCCTCTCGTCCTGAGGATGAACTCTGCCTTTAAGCTGGAAAGCACTACTCAACACCTGCAGGATCGAGGACACACACAGCGGGAGAAAATCTCCTGTTTGGAGCTGATTTGGGGTCTGGCTCTCTCAGCCCTCAACCACTACACCTAAACCAGCCTTCTAGAAACACAAAACAAAAACTGCTGCTCTGACTTAACGGCTGATTCCGGTGCATCCCTTCACTTGAAGTACATAACTTACAGAAACTCTTCACATTTTCCCACCAATCTAAAAGGTGCATTAAAAAACAGATCACACTAGCTTTCGCTACTTGCCTTTAGCAGCCCTCCATATGGAAAGCAACTGCGAGAAGGGATTAAAAGACATTTTTTCATAGTAAACATTTATCATGTGAGGACTAAAGAGGGAAAAAGTCTTTCAAAAGAAGCTCTTATTTTGACTGTTTCCTGGAAATGCTCTCAGGCGCATTGCCGACTTCTCAAATGCCCACTATTGAACCGTAGCTGCTGCACTGGTCACTCTGTACTTCAAACAGCATTCACCACCGGCAAGGTTCATTCAGATATTCAAACACATGTGCATAAACTAAGTAGCAGCGCTGTTCCTCTGGCAACGTTTGATTCATCGCACAAAAATGTTGTGGTTACCTAGACGCAACGACTGCAACTCCCTGACTGTTTTCACATTAACGTCTAGCTCTCATCCTGCATCCAACATAAATTGTGAATTCATATAAAACTGATGACAAAGTGACGGCAACATTATGTTTTGTGAATCAAAAAATTGTATTTTCTAAGGAAATAAATCATATACATCGGTTAGATAAAAACACATAAAATCCTGAACTGCTCCAACTTTTATATGTACACAAGTGGAAATCTTATAGTAGAATTAACCAATTCTATTTAAAGCTTTGAGCTATGCAGCCATGTAAATCTTTCTTTGTGCTGGATTGCGTCTTACAATGTACTTTTTTTGTACTTCTGCCAATAAATAGATTAAAACAAATACTGCACAGGTACATGTTCACCAAGGCACCAACAATGTAAATGTACCCTCAAAGTAAGCCTAAGTGTTAAAATGATGACAATATGTACTGTGATAAGCACTTCATTGATAGCAAAAAAAAAAAAAAACAACAATCACCCAGCTGGTATTTTGTTCAGTTGCACTTTGGTCACAAACACAAACAGCATGGAGTGAGAAGATGCAGAAAAATGATCAACACACCAGCTTACCAGCGGTTTTTCAAATCTAGTATCAGAACACCATTTTGTAGCAAAGACAATCTCAAGTTGATTGTCTTTCTACTGATTGTTATTTTAATCACTTTTGCTGCTTCCACTCTGGAGGAGGTCCTACTCTGTAGGTACAAGTGTGTCTGCAGAAGTTTGCTAAATTCAAAATAGTGGTTCAGCACTTTCCTGATCGTTTATAAAGTTAATTCAAAATGATCATCATTAATAGAAATCACCTATTTAACTCATTAAATTAAACACGTCATTATAAAAGTTTTTTTTTTAATTTTTTTTTTTTTATATTGCCCAGCCCTACCTTAACCTCTTTAAAACATAAAAAAAGCCTGCAGTTAAGATGGTCAGTCTTTAATATTTAAGGTAAAGGCAAATTAAAAATAACAATAAAAAATAATATAGGGCTTTTATGTTCTCTAATTAAAAGCACAGAACACGTATCCTTGTGGGTACAGCGCAGTGATATTAGTGGTACCGTGCGGTTCTGCTCTTTTTTTCCCTTCCTGCTCTATATTTCTTGTTGCAAATCAACCTTCATTCTATGTTTTAGCTTCTTCATCTGCTGTTTCACGCCTGTGGAATTATCTGAGATGAGGAAAGTCTTGTAAATCTCCGTATTAAATCTTTGGATTGCATTTTGTTGTTTGAGGGCTGATTTGTTTGTGTGTGAATATTTTTATTTTGCAGCCTCACACTGGTCTCTATCTTAACTGTTTCTGCAGTGATTTGTTTGTTGTGCTCTTAAAGATGCTATATATATGAAATATCATTTCATTTATACCTTTCACTCAAACAACATAAAGAACTGACATCATTTTCAAGTTAAGTTCTCCTTCCATGTATAGCTTGACTCCAGAAAAGTACCAGCTTTGGCATTTTCACAGACTAAGAAAATATAAAAAAAAGTGCCACAACCTGTAATAACCTGTGATGACTAAATGGAAAAGTAGGTTCTACAGATGTGGTATGAGCAAGTCTGAAACAGAGCACTACGCATCTTCAAAACAGTTACCAGAAAGTGCTATTTAAAGGGAACTCAGGGGCTCAATCTATATCTATCACATATTTTACAGAAGAAGTGGCGAGTAGCGATTAACTATTTTGGTACCAAAAAAAGGAGTTTCAAATGCTTAAAAACCACTATAACACATTAATAGAACCTTAATATCTCTATTAAAGTGTCTAAAGCCAGTATGACACATTTAATTAGTTCACATTGAGAACCAGGATCCACACTGTTATATGGACACTGGCTTTTCTAATGTTAAGGCTGGCAGAAACTGCAAGCTTTACTTTTTACAGCAAAGCTCTTTAAGCCACTTAGCTTAATCTATTATTTGCTTCGGTTTATTCTTAAGTTGTTTTAGATATAAAATGTCAGCTTATGCAACATATGCAACAAACAAAATGCTATTTATTTGTCAGAACTGTTGTTCTGACAAGTTCAGAATAGAGAATGCAATGATTATGTTGATTTTCAGATACGGTTGGATCTGTTGCCCAAGGCCACTTCCATCTGTTCCGTGCAGGATCTTAAGGTGTGACCTCATCCCCAAAGCTCAACCTTAGCACTTTTTCCTTTTTAGTGGCACATCACCGAAACCTCTGCTTACTATCCCATAAAAGGGCTGCCCCATGTGGAAACCATTAGGCCCTTTTTCATAAAGTCACCTACTACAGAGCAAGTCTGGAGGGCCATGATCATAAAACTCTTTTAGGGAATTAAAAAAAAAATGCTAAGTGCTAACGGCACCCCATGAGTGGAATGGGAGAGGACTGAGAGCACTGCCTGATGCAATCACTTGGTAATTAGTAACGGGAAGATGCAAAAGAGTTGCACTAAATGTTTTTTTATCTCACCAAATCAAGTCACGTGGGCGTCTCCGGGGAACGAGGGTGGTCCACATGTACCACTCAGGGCCTAAAATGGGGCGAGAACACGTGGTGGTTTCTTCTGCCAGGAGTGAATGTTCTCAGGCCAAATACAATCATACATCTTCAAGTCTCAATGGTAGCTTGTAAACAAAACAGCAGGTAGTGTTATGTCTAAAGAATGCAGAGGCATGTTCAAAGAAGATAATGACAATGCGCATATACAACTGATGAACTAATAAGAATGTTCAAAGTACATGAAAAGCTATTAACCTCAGAAGCCTGCTCTTAATCAAAATTATACAACAGAAAACTTTATCTGTTATCAGGTTACAAAGCAAAACCGCAACTGTTAACACCTACAGCAAGAGACCCGTGCACGTGGTGCACCAATGACTCCTTAAATAAAGCTCATGTTAAATGAACACAGTGTACAGTACAACCTGCCAACAAACAATAAAAAGCAACATAACACCCAACTGAAAGGTTATCATGTCATATATCCATCAAAAAACCTCCTACAAGAACATGCAAGCATAATACAGGCACACACACACTATAACATAAATGTACAACTGGAGCATGAATCACGCAGGGTCAAGCACATGTGTCGTTTACCTTGGGAAGACATGGTACCAGGATGGACTACAGGAAGAAAGCAAGTTGGCCAAGCCATTGTGATGCTCTGAGCAATGTTCTGCTGAAGAAACAACCTTGCTGGTACTATGCAGGACTATTTTTCACTGCAGGTAATTGGCCTTAATCTAACAAGGATCTCTTTTAAATATTTCAGGACCATTTCTATTGGTCCATTCATCATCAAATGTTTTCTCAAAGATAGGTGTAGCCATTTAAACAATCTAAAATACACAAACAAACAAATAAATAAATAAAAATCAACAATAGTAATAATCATCATCATCTTCATTATAATCATAATAATAATAATAATAATCATTTATTTATAATCCCACTAATGGGAAATTCGCTCTCTGCATTTCACCCATACACACATGTGCAGCAGTGGGCTGCTATTGAAAGCGCCCGGGGAGCAGTGATGGGGACGGCACCTTGCTCAAGGGTACCTCAGGGCAACCTACTGGGAAGGGGTTCGAACCCCCGATCCTCCGATCATGTCATTATGAAGCTGAAACAGCAGCAACAACACAGTTACTGGACTAGACCAGTGACAACCAAAAGTCTTTTAGAGACCTTTTAAAAGACAGGAGTGGGACAAAATGTAAACACCAGGTGAGATTTCCTTAAGGTTTATGGCTTTAGATAGACAAACATGTGGTGATCATTTGCTACAACTAAAGCAGTTCAAACCCATTCACAAGTCATCTGGTTAGATGTGACTGTTTCCTGTTTACACTCCCAGGAAAAGCTATGATGAGTATCTGGGGAAATAAAGCAGATTTGACTGGCCATGTAAACGGAGCTTAAGAGTACTCGGAGACTGACAGCGCTGCCGCAATCCCTGCTGCTCGGCAAGTGCCAGGCCTGGCATGAACAGATACACAGCCACGCGAGCCCACGCTGAGTGTTGTTTACTTTCAGACAAATCAAAAACTATTCTAATGGCTCTGCTGGCACAAACAGGAGATCAGAGAGAAGAGCGCTTTGACATGACTGGCAGGTCACAAACATACGGGCAGCCATACACCACTAAGGACAAACGGTGAGTCTGTGTAAAGGCTGCACATTTGTGTGCTGCCTGTGGATGCGTGTCAGGAAGCGTGTGTGTTTTCGTGTTCAAAAAGTGAGCTCAAACAGTTTCAACCCACCACATGAACACCCGACTAGCTTATAAAGGGCTTACATCACAGGGTTCATAGGTTATAGTGCACTGCTAAACAAACACTCACCGTGCCAATCAGGACAAAGTGTCTTTGGGCCTCTTCCACAAAACATACAGACGAGCACAGATGTCACATTTTTTTGGACAGGCTTAATCCAAACCTGCATAACAAACCTTTTCTTACTCTTTACCTGCTTGTCTTCTCTAAACGTTTCCTGTATCCGCAAAAATATTACAAGCAGGAGATTAATAGGGGGCTAATTCACAAAAAGATTAATGAATGTTTACAGAACTTTTTATATTCTAATTGCATAATCTATTTCCTATAATTTACATTAATTCTTCTGTTAAATGAGCAACTATGATTATTTTTTTCCCTTTCTCCTTTTTTTTTAGTTAATGAACAGATTCATTCTCCTTCTGAATTCTAACAGCTTACTTCACCACTGCAAAGTAAAAAAAATAAATTAAAAAAAGAATTAAAGTGTGAAAATAAAAACAAAAGGGAAGAACATAAACAATGTCATGTTTAATAATATCCACATCAGAGTGTTCTCATTACGAGGGGAGTGTCGAAACATGCCCTCAGTCAGAACATGATAAATCATCTTAAGTTATCTTTTCTGAATGAAAATGGTATCTAGGCTCTATTAATGTGTGTAGGCTTGAGGTTCTTGTATCAATCTAGAAGTTCTAAGCACTACATCAACAAAAACAAGTCTAGAGCCACTGGAGCTCAGCCACTGTTTATTTCTCCAACCAAGCAAATTTAAACAGGACTTTGGGAATAAGTAGCTTCGGCCTTGTCTCAAAGTCCAACTGTTGTTATGTCCAACTTAATAAAGACTTCCAACAACAAGCCAAACATCAGAAACGCTTAGATATTAACTTTAATGGTCGAGGGTTTTTTCTTAGCATGGCAAAGGTTTGTCCTGGTTGCATGCAAATTGCTAGAGATTCCTGAAAGAAACGGCATGGAAAAGGCGAAGAAACGTAATTATAAATCTGAGAGAAACCAGCGGTATGGGGTGCGAGAAGAAAAATGTCCTGCCAGTTTTCTTAACAAGGATGATTACAGTGATAAAAGGTCTTTAAAAGCTCTCAACAGTTTAAAAACGTTACATTCAGAAACCCTCTTACACCACAATCTGTGCAAAGACGTGAGAGAATGAGCAATTTTGAGGTGCTTCGTATCTAAACAAATCGTCCTTACTGAATATTTAAGGAAAGGTAAACCAAAAAATAATTTAAAAGGTTATGACAAAATACTAATTTAATGGTTAACAATAAACAAACAAAAAAAACAAACAAACAAAAAAACACATTTTCCCAGTGTCCCAAATAGTTATTACCACTTAATAATTGGCCAGTTGTTCGGTAAGTTGTATTGTATTATTATTAACTTTTTATGGCTCAATCAATGCTCCATGATGACTTAATGGCCATGCAGGATTTTGTGATCTTTCCAACTGCCTTGGTGCCCTCGCACTAAATAGCATGTCATAGTTGTTCGATGTGGCCCTGAAGACAGAAAATCTCATCTTCCTGTAAACTCTGTATATAGTCAAGATGGCCATAAAAGAAGATTATGTCTAAATCAATAACAATCCCAGCTCACATCTCCCCATTCCTCCCATGCTTATGGTCTTGCAGGAAAATACTGCAATTCTGAAAGCATTTTTAGGAGAAGAAATTAATGTTGAGTAGGATATCAAGCAGCTATACTATTAACACAGAATCATTACTTATAATAAATCTTTTAAACAGATCAAATTCTGTGCAAGAAATTGCTCTTTCTTGATTTTGATAACAGACAGAGGGCAATCCCAAGCGTACTGACAAAGTAATGCTTGAATGCGTATCTTTGGATTACATAACCTGTAAGATCCACACAGCAGACGGTGTATTTTTGCACAACATGGGAGCATTTCATTTCAAACACAGGTCTAGATATGCAGGCCTCTTCCTCATACAGGAGAGTTTTATGCAGAAAAGATCTGTGTTTTCATGAAAAATCATGCCTAACACATCTGTCCTCTGAATGAATGAGTTTCTTAGCAATGACAATGAATTTGATCCTCTCTTCTAATTATTTTGCCAGTTGTCCTGTTGATGTATGCTGAGGTCGGCTTAAGCATGCTTTCTGAATCAACAGGAATAAACACAAAAAGCAAACAATCCCACAGGTTGTACCAACTTTAGATCAAGTTCAGGCAGCTCAGCAGCCAGGACGGATTTAGTGGGGTTTTGTTTTTGGCATGATTTGAATAAGACAGAGAGATCAGAGAGATGCGGAGAGAGGGAGGAAGAGAGAAAGAGTGAGACAGCAGCTGTGGATGAGGCAGAAAAAGGGACACACTGAGCCCTGTCCCATCCTACCTGATGGGACATCACCGGCTGCTGCTGCTGATGTTGCTCCTGATGGTGTTAAACTCGCCACGCCAGGCTGAGAGATTCCCCCGGCGTCTAGAAAGTTTCCCAAACCAGTTCTGAGAAGCACAAAAAGAGAGAGAAAAACTTCAGAGACCAGCCCGCTTAAGCGCGAGCCTCCTGCGAACTGTCACGCGCCGCGACCGTTAAACTCGTTCAAACGGGCTAACCGGAGGCTAGCTCGACTAGCAGCGCGGCCACGACAGAAAAACGCCCTTAAAACACCTCTCCGGAAGATAATTCACACTTTTCGACACATTTTCCCGCTCCGAGTTTGCACTTTATGCCTCTAATGTGTCGGCGGGCGGGCTGTGTGCGTGCTAGCCGTAGCTTTAGCCCTGAACTCGGTCAAGTTCGCCCTCGCTCGACATGTTTTCTTCTCTCCCACCGTCCTAATAAAACACCCCCCCAAAAAAGGGGGCTTTACGTTACCGATGCGTATCCGTGCTGCTTTGCGAAGCCTCCAGAAACAAGCAGGCGTGACCCGGCACTCCGCCGAAACGGACATGTATGTTTTTTCTCGCGTTTTTTGTTTGTTTTGTTTGTTTTTCTCTCCCCTTTTCCAGTCAAACGGAGGTGGACATGGACTCTGCTTCGTCCCGCCCAACGGCTGCATATCTACAGACGCTTTAACCGAGAGTGACCAATCGCAGCCAAGCTCCTGCGGCTTTCTCGTCACCAATTGGACGAAGGGAATGACAGCTTGGCTCTGATTGGTCGATCTTTCCGCCATTCCCCGTGCGACGGCCAACTCCCCCTGCCATGTAGGGGTGTGTCCTGACGTCAGCGCCTAACCAGAGAAGAGGGTAAACAATCCCCTCCTTATGAAGTTATTTATATATTATATTTTTACATTTATCTAAAAAGAAGGCTCGCATCTGGAACTTCTGCAAGCCTCTCAGCTAAAATTCAGCAGCATATGATAAATAATAACATTAGGAAACATGGTAATCCCTTTCTTCTGCACTGATTTTGAGTACAAAGCTTATGTCTTTGCTTGAAATGACACTTTTTAAAATGTTTTTTTATCTGGAACGTCTGTTTTATTTTTAATGTACCACTTTAACTCTTAGATCTGATTCACTTATGTTAATTTCTGTCATTTTAGATCTGTTTGATTGATGTTTTCAGTCATTTTTAGATCTTTTGGATCATGGTGCTTTTAATTATTTCTCTTGTGATGGATAATAGCTGCCGTTCTCTGTTTAATGACCTGATTGACTGATTAATATTACCATTCTTATCTGGTCATTTTTTTCCTCTCATCCTCCACTCCCACCCTATTAAGTGTGATAATAAGAAATTCTTCCCAATTCTTCTGGTTAGATGAAAGTTTAAATAAAATAAATAAAACTTATTTTATCCCCTTCGGTTTGCATCCCAGCAGCAGTGGAGTTCAGTTCTAAAATTCAATTTGTACATATTTTGATGCACCTCCTTATTTTCTCTGCATTGTTGTGGTGCGTTCATTGTGCTCGATGTCCATGTCACAGGATGAAGCTGGGTTGAACAATGTTGCTCCCCTCAGTGCAATAACATCCTGTGTCCAGGGTGTGTTTCTAGGACCCCTGACCAAACTTGCAGAAGCTCACATTGCTGGGAAATGTGCCTTGTTTACAAGATGCATACAGGGTGTAAACATTGTGTGAGTGTGGCATGGACTCAAGAGAAAGGTACGTATGGGGTATACGTGCAAGGGGGGGCTTAACATAATTACACTGTATATGCATGCAGGGCTGGAAAAGCTGGAGTAATTTTGTCCCATTCCTGCCTTGAAAGAGAGAGAGAGTGTGTGTGTGTGTGTGAGTGTGTGTGTGTGTGTGTGTGTTTCATGCACGTGCTGAAATCTAGGCCATCTTCTTGGCTTTGTGTCTAAACTGGGGGTGGGGCTGAGGTGGCGAGGAAACACAGAGTAGTTCCTGGTTTATAGGAAAAACCACATTTTGTTCAAACAGAAGGGATGCTTGATCTTATATAGCACACGCCCACACACACACTCTCCTCAGCGCTCATCCTCAGACACACAGTCTCCTAGTCTCATACTAGTGCACACGCACACACATCATCTGATCCACGATCAGCCAGAGTTGGCCAAAAAAGGACTAAATGGCCCCTAGCACCTTCCACAATCCACTAACCCTAGTTCAGCTAATATCAGTTCTAGATAAGTTCTTATTTCCCCCAAACCGGTTCTGGTCGAACTGGGATGTTGGAATTTCTGAGTTCCCAGTAGAAAATTACAGCTGGAATGCTGCGTGCAGTCAGATTTTCCAACGCGAAAAGTCGGAACTTCACAAGCCTGACTTCAAAATTCAAGATGGCTGCTCTTAGCTGTAGACAATACATTTTAACAGCAATTTGGTCTTGCTTGTGTCTCGTAAATATATCCGTTCGTACAGTGCTTTAAAACTTCCATCTATGTACTTGTTGCTGTTGTGTTTTAAGTGAAAGTGACAACCTTGTCATTGCAAGGTCACAGCACAGCACACAGTGAACCACAATGAAATTGGACCTCTGCTTTTAACCCATGCAAACACCATGCAGTGGGCAGCTATTGAAAGTGCCCAGGGAGCAGTGACAGGGACGGTACCTTGCTCAAGGGTACCTCAGGGCAACCTACTGGTGAGGGAATCGAACCCACAATCTTCCGATGCAGGGGCAACTCCCTAACCACTAGACCACCGCTGCCCTTTTACATGCAAAAATACTGGTTATTGCTTACGGCGTACCTAGCTAGAACTGGTACTCTTATTAAACCTAACCTTCCCCACCCCTTAAATAAGCAATACTAATTACGAGTGGAAATTTTTATCCTTCATTATTCAACTTTTTGTACTGGAACGCAAGCACCTTAGGTATGGCATCCTTCCCAGCTCCAACTTCCCACTTCTGTGGTTAATGGCATGCAGCAATGGAATAATCAATGGAGGCCCACTGCTAACTACTAATAAGCCTTGTGCAAACTCCATGCCTAAATCAATCTGTCATTTCTTTACATGTAATCTCAAACGGATTTGCTCAGGTGGCTTCTGGCACTGCATGACAACTTTCTTTATAGGAGTGGACAGACATACAGACAAAATTCAAGCTTTACCGTGACTATTTTTAGCTATGAAGTTCTAAAAGCTTAGTTTGACCACTTTTTCATAATAAGGACATGCCGTACAGGGTCAGAAACGTTACTTTAAATGCTCACCATGGTTTGAGGTACGTGTGGAGTTAAATAGCCATGCAGCTTTCTGCAATTAATGTAAGCCTGGAAGCTTCACTGGCCTTGTAGTTTCATTGCAAAACTAAAGAATCACTTAAAACTTCAATCTCAGCTAGACTCTCTGTTTTCAGACTCGGGATCCTCTCGCTCCACTTCCAGCTGGAAAAACAAACACAGTCTGCGGGAGTGAAGGGACCCAGTGCCATAAAAAAAACTGCGGCGATGTTCTTGTAGGCTTTTATGCGAATAAAAAAAATGAAAAGGGTCTGTGTAAATGTCATTAGTTATCTTTATCACCAAATGTGTCTGGTGCCTTGAAAGAGTAGGAGGAGAAATCGGCACAGGCTGCTTCTCCGCAGTGGAGGAGATGAATAACATGGCAGTGAATAAAAGCAGAAACGAGCAGGCAGTAAAAAAGCAAGTGTTTTTTGGGATTTTACTGGGAAGGAAACGAGGAGTACGAGATTCGTGAAAACACATACAATTACTTCCTTTCACCTGCTGCTGCTTGACCTCGACCCCTGAAAGAAACAGCAAGAACGAGGGGGTTGTGGTTTTCTTGCTTTACATGGGTGTTAAAGTCAAGCGGAGGAGGGATCAGATTGCTAATAATGTCCTATCAATACCATTCACTTTATTAAACCTTTAGAAATGCCTTGCACTTTCCTCCACTGGCCCATGAGCTCCACTGCCTTATCAGTCCATTATACAGGTGTACATTTACAGACTGTAGCCCATCTGTCGTCATGCACAATTTATCAGCAACCCTCTACCCCACACGGGCCGCTGTTGAGCAGATTTTCGGATGTACCACTGGTCCCGAGCACAGCTGTGTTCTAGGGGTTTTAACACATGAGTTCAGGTCAAGAGTTGTCCACCCTAAAATATCAAGAAAACAGCACCGCTTAGATACAGAATTCAGTTTTCCTCATTGCTTGCTGGTCACTCAGTGGTTTGGGCCCTAAACAAATATTTAATGAAAATAAGCCTCAAAGGTCTTTTAGATCAGCAGGAACTGGTCAGCGAGAGGTGCTGAAACTAAACAGGGTGAAATGGCATTAAGCCATTATGCTGCAGGAATAATGACCCCGCTATCATGACGTGCTTTATAAATAACCCTGCCTTGTCTTGCCTTTATGCTTGTATTACATTTACAGAGGCAAAATTATTATGTAATGTTTTATATGATTTATATGTGAAAACAACACTCCCTCGAACCGAAAAATCACTCAAATGTTGGGTTAAATTGAGGGCACAGCCAAATCAAAAATCCAATAAAATAATGAAAAAATACTTACTCCCAGTTCCAAAATGAACGAAAATGTCTGAATGAGGCAGGGCTGCACAAACTTTTGCATTAGTCTTTGCTTTGATTTTCCAGTTTTAAATGGGCTGTAAGGTCAACCAATGAATCCTCCCACAAATCAGTTCTTTCATTTACAAAGAGATGAAAAGATAATATTTGTCCGTCTGAGCAACGGAAGCTGCTCTGGAGCATTTATGGGGGTAGCGAGGGTGAGTCAGTTATGTACTCAAAGACATGCAATTGAAACGGTCTACAGTTTGAATGTGGGTTGCATAAAAATGTCCATGCTGCTGGGGCACCAGTGGGTTAAGCCACACCCCTAGGCAATCTGAATTCTTCCTGGCGGCTGTAATATATCTGCCATTAATTAATTCACATACTGTTGACTGCATCCAGCCGCAGATTGGAATTATTGTGCATTTGGAGTGGCTCTCCAGCTTGGCAGTGTGCCTTCCCCATTTCTCCTTTCACTCCTATATAGGAAACGCTTTAAAGACGTTTTCCAGCCTATTTAGCATTACAGGATGTAAGCAGGAGCCGTGCTTCTGCAGGAACAGGAAGAACACACGAGGCATTATAACCCTCCACAAAAAAAGAAAACTATGGCCTTCGATTATCACAACGATAAAGCAACATTGAGGTCCATATCTTTTATTGTGTGGTTTACAGGCTTCATGACAAGCCCTGCATGATCACAGGCTCCTTTACATCAAAGAAGGGCGCAGTTTTCAAAGCCTGTGTACAGTAAATGTCAGGTATTATGAAGTGTTTATGAGCGATTGTAATCTACGAAGAGGAGAGAAAACCATAATGATGTGATTTCCTGTTGGAGCTGTGTTGTAGTTGTTATGGCATGAAGTCTGCTTTGGGCAATGATGGAAGAGAAATTTATGGCAGCAGTTCATCTCTGTTTGAGGTTTTTGTGGCAAATCTGTGTTCATGCTTTTACATTCATGCGCAGGATACGTTTCCAGGCCTGGAGCTGTCAGACTCCCTCTGCTGGAGTTGCAGCCCATGACCAGTGGAGCTTAGTGCCTTCTTGGATGAACTTTGCCATAATGTCTAAAAGCAAAGCCAAGATTGCCAAAAGGTATAAGGTGTTAAAGCAGTAATTCAGCCTTAATTCTAGTTCACACAATTTACCCCAAAATGTTTTTTTTTTTGTCAGATGGGTTTGGTTTAACATTTTTAAAAAAAAGACAAAATTCTGGACTTCTACTGCTTTAGCGATGCAAAAAAAAAAGAAGTTTTTTTTTAATTATTTGAAAAAAAAACCCCATAAAATGTGGCCTCTGTAAAAATAACGGCACATTTAATATTTAAAAAATTTCCCCAATATGTTCAGCTTAGCATATTTCAGAATTTTGCACAAAATCAGGGCAATGAATGTTGTGATTTCCTCGGGAGCAGTGCAGTGGTTGGCGATGTCACTTTACACTCAGAAGGTTCCGTGTTTAATTCCCAACTGGGACAGCTGGAGTCCTTTTTAGATGGAGTTTGCATGTTCTTCCTGTGCTTGGAGTTTCTCCAGGTGATCTGCTTTTCTAACAAAGTCCATAGACATACATGTCAGGTGGACTGGAAATGGACTGTTGACCTGTCCAGGGATTATCTCCACCTTTTGTCCTTCGAATGATGGGATAGGCACAAATCTGCCCAGCAACTAGTTGGAATAAGTGGCTGAAATAATGGATGGAGGCTGTATTATAACACATTTTCAATTAGAAAATCAACAAAACCTGTAAAATATATAACACTTGTACGGCATCATGCAGTGAATCGACTCCTAATAATGGCAGTCTGTCTATATAGTGTGCATAGAAGGTTTATTGAGCTTATACAGTGGTAAACGAGTGGGAAAATAACAGACCTGTTTCTAATGAAACGGAGTGTCAGTGTGTTGTATGTAAGAAAAATTTCAAACCCGGCCACAATGAACTGTCATTGCTGTTTTTCCTTTTCATATCATGCCTCGTTTGTTAGTCATGTTTGAACTGTCATCTCTCTGTGGAGTGGATGCTTGTGAGTTGCTTCAGTGTGCTTGTGTTCCTTGGTTACTCAAGGACACACAGAATGGCGCCCACGCAGAAGCGCTACAAAAGAATGTGGGGTAGACTCGAGATCGTCATTCATGTTGCGTGGCATGTCACCTTGAGAAAATGAATACAGCACGCGGCATCACGATGTGAGTTTTAGGGTCTGCATGAATGAGCAGAATTTGTATTTTTCAGTTGATAGTGCTTTGCCAGATCTTGTTCTAATGAGAGCTTGTAAATGCAAGGATGAGTAGAACCTTAAAACATGAGATTTCACATCACAGATGGGTTCTCGAAGTTCAGTCCTGCTTTCACTTAAAGTAACACAGTGTTCCATTTATTTCCAGCCAAGAGTAACAAACACTTGAAGTCAATAGTCACCCAAATAGTTTCCTTATATCCAAACCAAGAACTTCACAGCGTTCATTCAGATTGCATCTACTTCTGCCTGAAGTTGGTACAGACATGTAGATGTGGATTAGGACACAATGGGACAATTTAGGTGAACGTTGTGGGGACCCGCAGCAATTTTTTAAAATATATTTTATTGAATTTTCTATTTGGTCCAATATAAATTTCTTTCTCCCGCATGAATACAGGTTCATGGGTTTACATGTGACTTTCTTTCAGCCTGCCAGCTTCCTTCACCATAAAGGTCAGTGATTATGGTGGCCAGGCTTTAAGGCCAAATCCTTGCATTTTTATGATATATTTTGAAAGATATAGAACAACTTCTGAATAATATTATTCAGAAGTTTGTTAAAATATACAGAACTGACGCAGCAATAGGATACAGACATTAAAAACAGAATCGAAAAATTGAATTCACAGTGCATTTGTTTCCAAGAAATTTGAGCAGGAAAACAACCATTTCAGATTTCAGAAAATGTGCCCCGGATTAATGTTCTTCTAATGAGATGGAGCAATTGAATCGGCTCTTTCACACTGACAGATCCGAGATGCATGATTGCCTCTGTTTGCTTTTATTAGTCTGCTTTCGTCCTGAGATGTTTATATCAGTGTGCAAGCTTTCCATGATGCTCATTTAGGGGGTATATCATTTTTGGAGGGCTCCAAGCTCCATTGCATCATCTCTACCGATCGGAGCCTGCTATCCTGCGATGATTACCTATTGGCATTAACCTTCTTCTTCTTCGTTGTCATCATCCTTGCTCATGTAACACGACACACGTTGCCCTCGCACTCACCCCGGACTGTGACCTCTTGACAGTGTGTATTTACACATCACAACACTTCCTCTCAGAGCCAGATTTTCATGCTGTTATGTCTCCTATTTAAAAAGGAATATTGCTCTTTTCAACTCAAGAATCTGCTGCATCTGTGGCATGCGGTCAATAATTTTGACATGTTTCCACCAGCTGAAACAAAATGGACTTGTAAAAGAAACCCATGGGCAAGAGATGAAGCAACTGCCTGTTGCCTTCTATTATAAATACATGAAGCTTTTTCTTAAGCTGAGAACAGAGAAACATGGGGAAGTTATTGTTGGTGATAATCAGCCACGTACTGCAGATGTGTCTATCCAGCGGAGGCCTGGTGTTTATGGATCTAGGTCCCAGGATCGGAAGGTTGGGGTTTGAATCCTGGACCAGGAGATTTCCCTGAGGTTCCCTTGAGCAAGGTACTGTCTCGTCACTGCTCCCCGGGCACTGGATGTCGTTGTCCCCCACTTCACGGTGTGTGGGTTAAATGCAGAGAACGCATATTGTTGTTTTCTCTGTGTGCTGTGCTTCACAATGACACTTTCACTTTTAAAATGAATAATTTAACATTAAAGTGAGCTTTTTTTAGGCAGCAGGGTCTGTCAAAGGGCTGGAATCAGTTTCTTTGCAGCTAAAATATTCACAAATAGGGAATCTAAGTGGTACATATAATAATTTAATATTTTATGTTTTGAATTTTCTTTTAATGTATTTTAGTTTTCCAGCAATGTCAGTTTCCTTCTCCCGCATGAACAGGCGTGCATGGGCTTTCATGTGACTTGTGGTTTCTTTCAGCTTTCCAGCTTCCTTCACCAAAATGATTGTCCGTGGTAATCAGCCATTTACTGCAGATGTATCAGTTAGAGAATAGCTGAATGAGGCTGAAGCGTTCTTTTAGCTGAGCTGAGTGTAGTGTCTTGAGGCAGTGCTAAGTGGTAATTATCATTTAATGAATAAATCATCACAGAAAATGCTTCGGGCGAGAACAAGGATTATAGGAGAGTAAGAAAAATGTGGGAGGTGAGAAAGAGAAATCCTCTGGGCAAAAAAAAAAAATCTTGTTTAGTAAGTGTTTCGATGCCTCCTTGTGAATGATGAATATCTATTCATCTGTTTAGTTCTGCTGTAGATTTGCAGAAACGGGCGAACATGACAGCAGTTTAGCCCGAGTGGTGACATTTTCTGATCAATAGGGAGTTGACTAGGTCATATGAAGAACGAGGTCAAAGGTCACCGGAGCCTGTCGTTTATTAGATAAGAGGGCACTTCAGCATTTTTTATAACAAAATGGGGGAGATAAACAGAAAAACAAGCACTGTCGAGAAGACAAAAGAGGGGCGGAGGCCCGGGACGGTCCGCGATGGCACAGAGGAGGACAGAAGCAAAACAACAGCTTGGGGAACGGCGGCTCGAAATAGAGAGAAACTGAGAAGAAAGAGGAGAGGAGGAGGGAAGTGGGGGATGTCGTGAAGGACAGAAGGGTAGAGAACAAAGAAGGAGGGAGGAGAAAGAAGGAGGGAGGGGGTGGATTGCAGCCTCATCACTCTTCAGCTCCAGATCAATGCTAAGTGTTGCACAACGCCACTGACAAAATGGCCACAGCGCTCTCTGTCCCTCCCCTCGTATGGGCCTCTTGTTGGAGATAAGACAGACAGTTCATAGTGAGAACCACCACACGCACACACACACACAGACACACACACACACACGCACACACAGACACACACACACACACACACAGACAAACACACACACACACACACACACACACACGACCTTTATCATTTGCAGATATATATATATATATAGGTTCATGTAATGATGATATTTCCGTTATTTATTACTGAGGTGCTACCAGTCAGCCATAACATTAAATCAACTACTTATTATTGTCTATATCCCCCATATAACAGCTTGGGTAATGCTGCTGCCTTGAAGAAGTGCACATGGTCTGTGTTAGTGTTTAAGTAAGTCAATTTAACATTCACTTCAACACCAGGAACCAGGGTTTCCCAGCAACACTGTACTGAGCATCACGCTGCCACCTTCTTCCCACAGTGCATAATAGTGCCATGGTGTAAATGAAAAGGTGATTTATCAGACTAGGCCTCCTTTTCTCATTGCTCCATGGTGTCGTACTGATGCTCACATGCCTATTGTTGGCGGTTAGCTTTGGTGCCCTGCATGAAGCCATCGCGGCCTGTGCTCATCACTCAGCCTAAGGCACCCTTGACCCAGTCCACGGGTAAGCAGTTGTTCTTCTTTGGATCACTTTTGGTCGTTACTAACCACTGCAGACCAGGAATATCCCACATAACCTGTTGTTTGGAGATGCTCTGACACAGCCGCCTAGCTATCAGAGTTTGGGCCTCGCCAGAGTCGTATGGATGATAACACTCGTTCATTTTTCATGCTCTCAACACTTTGAATTCAAGGGCTGCTTGTTGGCTTACTGCCTAATATATCTCACCACTTGACAGCTGTCATTGTAGCAGCAAGAAACAGGTTTAATCTTTCACTTTTCAAAACAAAGAACGTTCAAGGTAAGAACCACTTTGTTAAGCCAGAGGAATACAGGCTTCACATTCTTGTGTAGATCTTTTTTCTCTGCATATGTACAGAAACCAAGTATGCACACACACACACACACATGCTCATTGCAGAAAGGGTCAAGGTGCAAGGCATTTGTGCTGGAATGTTGGGTTGGGGAGAGGCACAAACTAAGGAAGGAGAAAGGGATGGGGAGGTGGGGGGTGGGGGGGCAGAGAAGGAAAGAGAAAGGAAAAGAGAGGTCCAGTGAGTCAGAGTGTCCAAGAAATCTGATGCAGTATAATTTAATAGTTGCGTTGTGTAACTCTGTTTTTCTTCTCCTTTCTTTTTTGTTAAGTTTTGACCTGTAAATGAACGAAATCAACAAAAAATATTCCAGCCATTTCAAATAGCTTTGCATCGTTTTTTATCCCAAATTTACAGTCATTAAATTGCATACAAACACAATATTGTGTCAGAAAAAAAGTGCATTCCATTTCAGTGGAGTGATTGCAGCAGCTGGCCAAATCTTTATGTAAGCTGGATGAAAAAAAGGAGTTTGGTTGACTTTGGTTGTGGGGAGCTATTGCAAGAGCCTAGAACGACAGAAGGAGCTCTAAAAACAGAGCTGGATGTTTACATTAATCGAAAAATGTATTCAGGAATGTAGTGGCAATAAAATACAGCCCATCATAACAGCTGGTGGCCCATCATTTCAGAAGCTCAGTTTGCTTCTGGTTGAGTGTTAAGTGTCACCCACTGAAATGATATCAATGTTTAAATTCTGTGTTTGCAGTCCCCTCAGGCCTGCTTGTAGTCCCGATGCAGCCTGCAGGTGGGGATCAAATGGAAGTAAGATGTTGGGCGGGTTCTTTTCCACTGGAAGCTGAGCTGGAGGGTGTGAGGTTTGGTAAGTCTACACCAGTTGAAAGTGCAAGTCCTGGATGTTCCGCTCCAGTTGGCACAGTAAACAGTGCGATAATGAAGAACAAAACCATCTCCAATGAACTTCACTCCTTCCTGACCACAAAACGTTCCAAAGGCTGTGTGCAGCAGTGTCTTTTATATGATCTTTATTTATCACACATCAAATGCACACCATAACCATTAAGATAATCCATCTCAAAGTGAAAGTGACTATTTGTCATTGTGAAACAGCACAGTACACACTGAACCATAACGAAATGCAACCTCTGCTTTTTACCCACACACACTGTGAAGCAGGGGGCAGCCCCAGCCAGCATCTGGAGCAGTGATGGGAACAGTACCTTGCTGGAGGGTACCTCAGGGCAACCATCACGGTCTAGTCCCTAAACACAAAGCCACAGCTGTACCAAAAGGATAAGTTTACTGAAAAAGAGCTTTAAATAAAGAGATAAATGACTGCATGAAACAGACGATGGAAACAATAGAAACGCTTCTGGAAAACTCTTCTCACACACGCAGGCACAACAGTGAATATCTCTTCCAAGCTTTGAATGCTTATTTAGTTTAGATCTTATTCCTGAACATCATATGTGATGCAGTGTTTGGTATTGGCCTCAGAGCTCCAGGTACAAACTCAAGAACCAAACGTCAGACATAAATTTGGCTGTTTTAAACAAATGAGGTTTCCATGCTGAAGCTACTCATTCACTACTACCCAACATCACACACTGCCAGCCTGGGATTCGGTCATTTCTCCGATCGCACATTTTCAACGGACACAATATAATACCGCTATTAAGCTCTTTAAGTTATGTTCCTTATTCGCATTAACGCAATCATTGTTGCATATATGTTATTTGAGTCAGCAGACTAGAACTTTGGCCCTGATCACTGCTGAGTGACTCCATAGAGAGAAAGTTGCCAAACTAGATTCACCCAATGCTCTACCTGTGAGACCTTCCCCATCTACCTGCAGCAGGGAACATTAATACCTTCTTCTTTCAGGTGAGCCGAGCTCATCTTTCTTCTTGTTTTGAATTCCTAAATGGGATTTACCCAAGTGATCCTTGTGAATGTCTGAGCTACATTTAGCAGAACTCATAGACGACAGATCAAAGGCACGTTAATAGATGGTGAACTTTGAAAATGAGAAAGGGATTCTTATAGAGGGTTTTCTGATGTACTGAAATTATTATTTAGTTGTATTTGACCTGCATTCAGCTCACAGGTGGGATCTTGCTCAGAATTAAGGTTTCGGTTAACTGGCTGTATTAACATTCCTGCAGCGAGATGGGGACCAACGCTGTTAAACACAGATCGGCTCCACTTCAAAGCCCCTGACAAGTGAAGTGAATGACACTGATTATCTTGTTACAATGATATCTGTCAAGCTGAGGGATATTTCAGCAAGTGTACTGTCAACATGAGGTTTGAGGACCATGACAAAGAGTTCAAAGTGTTAACTTGACTGAATTCCCCAGACAGCAATCAGGAACAAACTAGACCGATCCAACTTACAACTTACAGGACACGGATCTGCAGCTCACGTCTTATGCCGTGTACCACAGAGGTTTTGTGGAGTTCATGTCTGGACGGGTCAGAGCTGTTTTGGCGGTAAACAGAATTACACAGGTGGTTCTAATGTTATGACTGATTGGTATATCTATAAATGTAGAGCACACTGCATTTGCTTGCTTGCTTGCTTGGTTTGGGCTGCAGCCAGCAAAGTGAGACGAAAGGTCACCACTACTAATCAAATCGAGTACACAGTCCTAGCTAATGCACTGAATCCTGCCTCTGTATTTACTCTCTCTCTCTCTCTCTCTCTCTCTCTCTCTCTCTCTCTATTTTGCTCACATACACACACATATCAGATTTTCGTATCAGGGGTGTCTGGGTGCAACCTAGCAGGTTTTCTGCTGTAATTCTAAAAGACCTGTAGTACCCTGACTTGCTTACCTATGCTACTTGCATGCCTTTCCCATAACTGTTAGCTAGAACACTAGGTCAATCCTACCGACTACATACGGGAGAATCTGCTGAGCAGTTACGCTAGTTGCGCGAGGATGGCCTAAAGTTGTTAGAACCTACTCTTTCAGATTTATTTCAAAAAACAAGCAACTGAAGAGGGAGTTTTTGCTGCAATAACAGCCTCTAGAAAGCTTCTGGGAAGTTCTCAGTTTTGAGTTTCACTTTGAAAAACCGCAGTGCCATGCTCTTGCATTTTGCTCCAACCAGTGGTTGTACATCCAAAATACCATGTTCTGTTTATTTTATAAGCAGAATGAAATTAAATAAAATATAAGGCTTAAGATATGTTGTCTGCAGCATGCTGTCCAGCAGGCAATATCACGGCATTACATTTGGGGCATTACATTAGGTTTTTAATACTCTGTGCTATTCAAGCATAGCAGAAAACGATGCAAATCTTTGGATAAATAGTTTTTTTAAGATAAGGCCAAACTGCAGACAGGCATGGTACCATGGTCACATGGATGCTGATCAGAGTTACAAACATAATCACGTGACTGCTGAGATGTGGGCAGAAGTGTGTGTGTGTGTGTGTGTGTGGGGGGGTGTCTCTTCTGCTCCCGCCCTTTGTCCTTATATTAACTTTCCATCATAAAACAATCCCAAAGGCCAAGCTGGCAGACTGAGGAATCAACCCTCTCTGCCAGGACTATACTTAGAAAATTACAGCATTCCCCACTCAACTCTGAGCACGACGCCGTAGAAAACAACCACGAGGGAATTGAAAGCACGCGCATATAGAGTGAAGAAGGGAGACTGCATGTCCACATAAAGAACACTTTTGCTTACTTCTTTAGTTTTGTACCGGAGCTATTAGTCTAAAGTGGCTGTAAGGAATGGATACTTATAGGCCTACCCCATCAACTGTCAGATTGCATGGCTAAATCTTCACAAATCTGCACACATAGGACTGGCCCAAGAGCTTCTGAAACAGAATGAAATCACGTCTATATAAAATGGTAGAAATGAGGCTAAAAAGCTCAAATCATTAGTAGATTTGATCCACTTTACATGTAACAGGGCATTATTAAGTGACAGAAATTCCATAAGCAAGCCTATTTGAGATTACTAAAGAGTGTGACTCACTAAGGCCAGTGTTTGATGCAGGCAGTTTGCACGATGCAAATAAGAAAGACTGTGTAATTAAAATAAAATCAAGAACACAAGAAGATCTGGAAAATCTGTACAAAAATATATAGCAATACATGTACGACTGCTGACATTAACGAAATCCACCTCCACAAATACCTCAGAAGATGTCAGCTGATATAAGAGCAGGTATAATATAAACCTTTTCCCCCCTTTTTTGCTCATGAACTCTTTAGAATCCATGATCCCCGTTGAAAACCATTTTTACCGTTTTATACCTAATGTTCGAAAGCAGAAAAAGTAAATAGAAAACCCTGGAGTGAAGACAGGAAGTATAGAGTTTTTAAAAATAAGTTTTAAGCCCTAATACTTTTTTTAAGCCCTAAAAAAGCCCTAAGAGATGCTTGAACGTAGCTTTTGACACCTTTTTACTTTGTTTTTTCACCCTTGAAACTGTAATTTTTACAGTTTTTACAAAACTGCCATTCCTAGTTCTACTGTAAAGTTTACAGTTCAGCCAAAAACTCTTGCTATAATATGAAGTTCATGGTCGCTTCTTCTGGTGTTCAGTCGTCTTGATTGTTAAGTCGCTTAGAATAAAAAATGTGAGCAAAAAAGTTGTCAAGCACTTTACAGTTTTTCAGTGAAATTGGACAATCCTGGGAAACAGCTTTAAGTAATAACACATATGTTAGCTACTGTCTCTATTTCACATTTAAGATAAGCTTGTCTAGATTTTTTGTTTATAGCTCAGTTGTCTGATTATAGTAAACGAATAGTAAAGAGGATGAAACAGCCCAGATGTGAAAAAAGGCCTCGGATATCCTGCTTTGAACACAGTGGTTAGCAAACCTCTAAAACATCAGTTATTAGCTTATTAACGATCCTTTTGATTGGAAGGAGATGCTGTTTTGTGTGTGTTAGTGTGTGTATGAGAGAAAATACACGTAGACTCTGGGCTTGGTCTGCATCATGTTTCAAAGCTCCTGGTCTCATTCCAGGCCTGTCATGTGGTATTAGCCTGCACTGCTTATTAGCACTCAAAAAATGAACCAGTGCTGTTATTTGACCTACAGATTCAAATTGTTGGAAGTGAAGGCATGAACCATTTAAGTGAGCTTTATGTAAAAGGTACAGAATTAAATGAAAGTACAAGCCAGTGAATTTATTTCAACCCAGTGGGAGTTTGTTCCAGTAAAACGGGAGCAAAAATCTGCTCCTATTTCTTCTCTGCTTCATGTCTTAAGTTAGATGCTTTGTTCTGCTTGAAGGTTCAGACGTAGATCACTGTGTGGATTAACCAACACAAAACTATCAAACTGCTCAGGTACAGAGACTGGACTGAACATGAGAGACAACAACACTGTCCTTCAGGAAGATCTGGAGAACTGCTCAGGTACAGAGACTGGACTGAACATGAGAGACAACAACACTGTCCTCCAGGAAGATCTGGAGAACTGCTCAGGTACAGAGCCTGGACTGAACATGAGAGACAACAACACTGTCCTTCAGGAAGATCTGGAGAACTGCTCAGGTACAGAGACTGGACTGAACATGAGAGACAACAACACTGTCCTTCAGGAAGATCTGGAGAACTGCTCCTTAACATGACATTAAAATACAGGGAAGTCTGACTCTTTAGAAGCCAAATATGAAGAAATGAGAAGAGTATTGTATATCGTAAAGTAATGACATTTTTCCAAACAATTTTGGAGCAGTCTTAGTGGCCCATTACAGATTGTTTACACAACGTCACATGAAATTTACTAAACAGATTTTTGGCTAAACTCTCGCTGTAATGTTAACATGTCTGAAACCCTGCCGTCTGTCGGCCATTTTTGTTTAAAGTGCTGTGGGAGTGAGCTTGCCAGACTCATGATGCAATGTGGACTCTACGTCTATTTTTAAAAAGGGGGCCTTGGCGAAGAGCTCTGTGGAAACGCTCTGCGTCTCTGGCTCTTTCTCTCGGGACGGAGGCTGCCCCTTCACCTCCAGACAAGTCAATGTTTGACTGTGCTGCGCTATTTGTGTCACAACGGTCCATCACAAGCAGCCCGGCCTCAGAGTCCGCCGACCTACCTGTGGGTAAGTGTGTGTGTGTGTGTGTGTGTGTGTGTGTGTGTGTGTATGCATGTGGTGTCTTATGTAACAGAACCAGGTTACAAAATACTAAAATTCTCTCTCTCTCTCTCTCTCTCTCTCTCTCTCTCTCTCTCTCTCTGTCTCTCTCTCTCTCTCTCTCTCTCTCTGTCTCTGTCTCTTTCTCTCTTTCTCTCTCTCTCTCTCTGTCTCTCTCTCTCTCTCTCGCTCTCTCTGTCTCTGTCTCTTTCTCTCTTTCTCTCTCTCTCTCTTTCTTTGCTCCGACCTCACTCTTTTTTCCCTTCTCACACTCCGCTCCCCTTTTCTCACTCTCTTTCTCCTATTCCATCTCTCTGGCTCTCTCACTAAATCTCTTTTCATCTTCCTCCCTCCTCTCTTCTCATTTTATTCGTCTTCCTGTCATCTCACTCTTTCTCGCTCCCTCACTTGTCTTTCACTTCTGTTTTTTTCTCTTACTTTCTATCTATAGTTTGTTGTTCTTTTTCACATTCTTTCTTTTCTCTCTTTGCTCCCTTCCAGCCTCTCTCAGTCACTCCCTTTGTCAATTCGTCGCTCGCTGAATCTCATGACAGTTCTGCACAGTGTGTGTGTGTGTGTGTGTGTGTGTGTGCGCGCACGACTGATTGATTGATTAATTGACGGTCGTTCACCCATCCAGCAGCAGCCTGCAGTGCTCTGGAAGAGATGAAACAAAGTGCCTAGAAACAGAGAGTGACAGCAGATCTTCCACACAGCAAAGTGACCCAGAGAGCTGAGACTGGACCACCATGCTACTTGCTCCTCTGAGTAAACACTTCAGCTTCCAGAAGTAGCTGCCAGCCAGAGCAACATTTTATGATGAATGACGGATGCTGAGAAAACTCTGGATACCTAATCTCCTTTGGACCTCAAGTCGGCATATGTCACCAAGTCGTCTGACGTTTTTCTGTTTGTATTCAGGTCGAGAAAGGGCACAACTGTAAATGATGCTTCTCTCAGCAAATCGGCAAGCAGAACAGCTTCATCAAAGGGAAGGTGACTATCCTTGTCATTGTGAAACGCAGCAGAGCACAACACAACACAACGAAACTCAACCTCTGCATGTCATTCATACACACACGTGCAGCTATGAAAGTGACCGGGGAGCAGTGACGGGGATGGTACCTTGCTCAAGGGTACCTCAGGGCAACCTACTGGTAAGGAGTACTGGTAAGGGGTTTAAACCCACAATCTTCCGATCCTGTGGCCAACTCCCTAACCACTAGGCCACCGCTCCCCCCAAACAGATGATACATCAGATTTAAAGCGTTGAACTCACCCCAAATAGAGAAAATACCACTTCCTGAATTCATCCTTTATATTAGCTACTTATTCTAACCAGGGTTGCTGGAGCCTATCCTAGCACAGTCCACCTCAAAGTAGATAAACACACAGGGAACATCTCCAATCCACCTGATGCACATGTCTTTGGACTATGAGAAGAAGCCCACACAGTTATGGGACGAACATGGCAACTCACAGGCCATCCCAGCTTGGAATCAAACCAAGATTCTTCTCGAAGTGGGGCGGTACAGCTAACCACTGTGCCACCACTCTTGAATTTCACGTGTGAGAAATAATTTATGTTCAACTACATCTTGTTTTGACAGCTTCAACAGCCTGATTCCCAAGACCCAAGCTGATTTAATTAAGGAAAACTGAACCTCTGAAATGTGCAAAATAATACAAGCTGTCCATTTTAAGTGCTTACTTTTATTATGTTCTGTTTTGAAAGTGACTACCCTCATTGTGAAATGCAGCACAGCACAACAAAATTCAACCTCTGCGTTTACCCATACACAGCAGGGGGCAGTTATTGAAAGCACCCGGGGAGCAGTGACAGGGACAGTACCTCAGGGCAACTTACTGGTGAGGGAATCAAACCCACATCTTACGATCCGGAGCCAACGCCCTGACCACTAGGCCACCGTTGTCCCTCATGTTTGTGAAATAAATGCAGGATAAATTATGTATAAAAACTGAATATGTGGGATATCTAGTACTCCAGTGATCAGACTCACTCCTGTGACACGACTGAGAATAAAATCCATTCATTAATTAATTAGAGGAAAAGTGTCAGTGGTGCTTAAATTGCTCTCGTTATTTGAGGCCTTAGTAAATCCCTGGACACCTTAGTGGTTTCTGATGTCAGGGTTGTTAATGAGCTGATTAGTTGGATCAGGTGTGTTGGAAGCAGGGTGAATAAAAAAAAAAAAAAAAAAAAAAAAAACAGGCACAGCTGAGAGGTCCTCAGGACCAGTGTTGGGAAAAGGTGACCAAAGGGCTAAAATCACACAAAAAAAACGTTCTGAAATCTGGCGCAGCTGAAAAATGGGACCACACACATCAGTTCATGAGTTAATCCACTGTAGAATAACCTTCAACTGTTGATTATAGCTAGAGCTTGACTCACAGCGAAAGAGTCCTGAGTTTGATTGATGCTTCTGGTTTGCTCTCTTTGGTGGTTGTACGTTCCTCCCTGGGTGGTTGGATTTTCCAGCAGGAACGGTTAATGGTTTAAACCCCTGCGATGTGAACATGTCTTGTTTAAACCAGTCATACAAAGAAAGGGCCAAAAGTCCTCCACAGTGATGTGAAAGATCCTTTAGTGTGGTAACTATGCAAAATATCAAAGAAATGGTAACTATAGTGGTTGCTATAGCTTACTTTCAATATTGTATTGCTCTGTTATTAATAACAAGATGAATTAGTTCTCTAAAATCCTGGGTTGGGTGACAGGATATATACAAAAATGCTTTACAACTTGCTTTTAGTGCTGCTAAATTAAGCACAGCATGCTGTCAGATGTCCTGGGCACTTCATTTTATACTGACCGGTGACAAGGAGGATGATGCTGGTGCTGTGACGTTACTGCAGGTGACAGCAGCGTTGCTGAACGGCTGGACGTTCCTCTGAATGTGGCCGGAGTGTGTTGGACCTAGGCGAAAATGGCAGACATGCTGCTCCGCCAGGAACTGAAGCCACACTGGAACCAGTAAAGCTGTACTGTTTGCACTGCATTCAGCTGGACAGTGCTGGGATTCTGCGCAGACAGACGGCACACTGTACCAAAATGCCAGCCAGGGGAATTTATTTGTTTGCCCATAGCCTGCTGCTGCTGCTGGGGGTGATTTTTAGACCAAAGGCTTATGTGTTTTAAATGGTGAAGGGCCCGCTCAGATTGAAACCCACATAATTAGCCGACAGGACTTTTTTCGGTGTCATCTGTAGTTTAGTTGTCAGGTCGAGCTAGCTGCTGGAGCTAAATCCAACTTGCTTGTGATCTTTTTGCTCTTGATCCAGCCCCTGGACGAGTATATCTTTGTCACATGCTTAAGCCAACTGTCATCTCTGGAATGCAAGGGGTTTGTTGAAAGTGTAATTGGTGGATTTAGGGTGGGCCTTGATGGTGTTGTGAAGAATGTTCTGGAAAAGGTTATTGGTGGAATTATAGGCTTGTGAAAAAATACTGCATGAAATGGGCCCTTAGAAAGAATAGGTTTGTTGACGCTCGATTCCACATTTTAAGTGCAAGGGAATCACTGAAAAAACCTTTAAAGAACATGATGTGCCAGAGACAGTAAATTTATTCCAAGTAAAGCAAAGCTCTACAGAGGAAGAGAATGTCTATTTAAAGCTTGAGAGAGAGAGAGAGAGAGAGAGAGAGAGAGAGAGAGAGAGAGAGAGAGAGAATTTTAGTATTTTGTAACCTGGTCTTAAGAGATCTTAATGATCAGGCATTCTCCCCTCTTTGCAGGGTTGATAGAAGGAAATTGCAGGAAAACATCTCTGCATTAGATCTGCAGTCTCTCTGAGGATTTTCTTAATTAGCCAAGATAACCCCAAAACCAGTTTTGTTCTTGGAAGTGCCAAGCACCATTCCTACAGGATTATCTTCGTATTTGGCTAAAATATTCCACTGCTTAACAAAAATCTATATACAGTACTGAGCAATAGTCTTGAAGCCCCCCTCATTTCTTCATATTTTGCTTCCAAAGAATCAGATGTTCTTGTAATTTTCGACATTTTCTTGAGGAGCAGTTCTCCAGGCTTCCTGAAGGATTTTTTTTTTGCTCTCATTTTCACCCCAGTCCCTGCACCTGATCAGATTTCAAGATTACTGAAGCACTTTGAGATCATCTTGATAAAGAACGGAACAAAAGGCAGGCTACGTCTTTGGAACATTCTTCAAGAAGCCTGGAGAACTGTTCCTGAAGATGACTTAAAGAAATGAATAAAAGGGAAATCTCGCCTAAGAGAGTTCAGGCTGTGTTGAAGAACAATGGTGGCCGAATGAAACAATCTTAAATCAACAAATCACTGCACCTATTGTCTCATTTTCCTGGCAAAATATAAAGAAATAAGAAGTGGTTGAAGACTTTTGCAGAGTGCTGTAGTTTAGCTACTGATATATTGACGTGATGTGATCTTGTTCATTGTAGAGAAACTTGCTGACTGTATTGATGAGAGTGACGAGGGCTTAGAGAGAGGGACCTTTTCATGGAATTTAACTCTTCAGATGACTGATTTCTACCACCATGAACAATCCTGACTTTATTCTCTTGATCTGAGCATTTCATATCAAATGACTAGGAAGGACTTTGTTTACAACTTAACCATTTAAATCTCAAAATTGTGAAAGAATGTTCATCACAGTGTTACAGTAACAAAGGCTTACAGGTCTGAGAACAGGGTTTAAGGAGGTTGCAACAGTGTGTGGCTCACCAACAGGGCGGGTTATATCAGGACGTCTTGCTTTCAGTCTGGGTGACTAGGATCTTTCAACACACACACACACACACACACACACACACACACGCACACACACACACACACACACACACACACACACACACACACACACCCCCCAATAATACTGTGTTGGACATCAAGCTTAGCACAGGGGTCTAGTGTGGCCCAATTAGGCAAAAGTTGAGATTAGCTCTAATAAGGATCTTAACCCTCAATCAGATAGAGTGGGATTAAGGGTCCTGCCCCAAGTTAATTGGCTGAGCAAAAATAAATGAATAATTAAAAACTATAAATAACCAAGGAGACACAAATTACAGGGCATGAGCATGCAGAATTAAGGATTACAGACTGCAGACAGCAACAGGCTGGCCCCTTCGTTCACTGACTTCATGTGGCTTTGCTAAATCAACCCATCATGCCACAGGGTTGGAGAAACATGAACCGATGTCCCACTGGCTGGTCCAAAGGGCACTCTTTCTTTCGGTTGTGACAGATCCAGGAACAGTTCATCCTGCTGTATACTCTCTGTAAGAAAGCTAAACGTTCACTCTGACCAGGCTTGATGATCTCGAGCAATTAAACGAGGGGTCCCCCACTCCAATCCTAGAGGACTGGTGTCCAGTTTGGTGATTTTACCGCTTAAACACATTCACAAAACTGTGCAACTGGGAACTGGGAACTTCTTGGCATCGGCCCTTCAGGACCCGATTTGGGGACCCCTCCTTTTAACTGCTCGAGATCATCAAGCCTGGACATCTTCAGTACAAGGCCTATTATGACACTTAACTAAGGATGTGTGCCTGTGCTGTTAAACTTTTTCTACAACCTGCAGGTGTTCTGTCTGGCAGTAGTTTTTTTTTTTTTTCCATGTTGCCCCATGATCCTGTATACTGTATATTTACTTGAAATAATAAAAGTGACTTGGCTTTATAGTAGTTGGAGCTTCATTGTCACTTCCAGTTCTTCTAATTCTAGTCTAAACCTCCATCTAGTGGCAGAAGAGGGAACCCCCACTGAAAAGTTATATCTGAAGTGTTTAATGCCTCTGAAAGTACCTCTCTCTCTCTCTCTCTCTCTGGGTCCTGCGTTTGATTCCCAGACGGGTTGGTCCTGCTCTCTTCTCTGTGAAGTCTGGGTGTTTTCCCCATGTCTGTGTGTGTTTCCTCAAGAAGCTCTGATTTCCTCCCACCATTCAAAGACATGCAGGTGTACTGGAGATGCTAAATTGCCCCCTAGGTGTGAGAGTGTTCATCTGTGTGTCTGCCCTGCAATATACTGGTGACCTGTCCAGAGTGTCCCCCCTTTTGCCCCGGGATAGCTGGGATAGACTCCAGCACCACTCACCCTAATCAGGACAAGCCACTATGAGGCATGTTGACGGGGGAGGTTGTACGCCACTTTTTTCTGCACCACAAAGTGGAGCACTTGTCAAAGAAACACAGCATTATGTGTAAACGCTCTAAATATATAATCTTATTTATATCGGATTATTTGTAACATGGTCAGTAGCTTTAGTGAAATTGAATCCCAGCTGACATCAGAGCTGAAAACCCCAAAGGAAAAAAATCAGCGTCAACGAATTCTTATGTTTCCAAAAACAGAAAAATATGACAAATCTGTAAATCTAAGGAGCGACAAGTCTCCTTGTTTGAATCACATTTGTGCCTGTTAAGTACTATTGTGGGAAGTTAAGGTCCAATGTTGATTTTACAAGTTGTCAGTGTGTGTTTGCACTAAACTGAGCAGTTATGTGGCCTTCTCAGGGAACATTTATTTAAAGGTCAGGATTTTTAAATAGAGGGTGTATCCATTACATTCATCTGCATATAGACTAACCTCAATTCACAAATAAAAATATCTTCTGGACAGTCTGTGAAATCTGCCCTCCTTCTAAACTGTGAATGCAAGTGATTTTTCCCAGTAAACCTAATTGGGTGTAAAATACATCCTGGACTTTTGTCCTCTGATTCGCTGAGTTGACTCCAAGCATCGTTTCCATGATGGGAGTTGTAGAAGCGATCGCTCGGGCCTTTGGATAAACAGCTGAATAGTCTTCTCCGTTAATCAAACAGTTCTCTTTTTCACCAACAACTAGTCTCCCTTTGTGTAATGTAGGCTTTTTTATAGGCCGGATACAATCAATAATGGCAAACATGCTGTGACGCCATGCTGCTAGGGTGGGTTCACACTTTTTTCCTTCCTCAAATCATGCAAACCAAGCCTAATTGAGTTCTAAAAAGCTGCCTCTGTGGCAGAAGTATTCCTCTCATTTCAACATGAGTCAATACTTTCAGAAAGTGTGATTATTTTGAGATAAGCACTGAAACTTCTGACAATAAATAAACAGAAAGAGGGGATAACAAGCACATCTTTAGTGCATAGAAAATGCTTCACCACTTTAAGTTGTCTCTCTTTTCCTTCTCAAACTTGTACCACGGAAAAGAAACAGCCCTGTTTATGAGGTTTCCTTCTCACTCCATATGAATTACATGTGCTTTTGAATTATTGATGGACTGTTTGAATCCGTTGCCCAGTGTTGTGTTTTATTATGCATGTGAGTGTGGCTACCTGGGGAAGGTGTCTTCAGCATTCATGGGAAATGTTCTGGGTAGTTAGGTTTTAGTGACAAAGGGTTGAAAAATGGATGAGTTTCTCTGGAGGTCAGACTCCGCAATGTCAAATTGCTGCAGACTCATTTCATGTGCAAAAACGAAAAGGAAAGAAATAGAGAAAAGAATCAATATTCATCAATAAATACATAAATACATCAGATAATGCACATGCATGTAATGTATTATGTATTGCTTATTTATCTTCTACTTAATTGCCTATTAAATAATGTATAGCAGGATTGCATTGATTTATATTGATGCATTGATTGAATCAGTTCCAAAAGGGGTGCAATTCCGATTGTGGCCACTAGGCGGCAAAGGCAACATTTTATGGCAATGTCCAAAAACACCCCGTTTTTGGGTTCATTCGGTCATTTTTATAGAAGATAGAGGAGCAGGTATACATCTCTGCAGTAGATGATCAGCTTGTTTGGCACTGCTGTTAGATCATCAGACATTTGACTCAGAACAATAAACAGCCGCGAAGCCGAAGAGCGGTTTAGTCTGAATGAAGTTCTCGGTCCGGAGGGTTTAATCCGCGTGTGAGGGTAAAGCCGCGGGACTGTCCCGCTGCGGGACGTCCCGCCGTGGAGCGCGCGGTTTGTTTGGCAGGCCGGCCCTCTCCTCTCCGGCGGTCCCATGGTGTAATGGTTAGCACTCTGGACTTTGAATCCAGCGATCCGAGTTCAAATCTCGGTGGGACCTCGTCCTTTTCAGAGGCTCCACACCAGACCTCACCCTCCAAACCAGAATCATCTAGTGAAGGTCCTGCTCGGTTCTTCTCATCATTTCCAAAATCAAGAGGCCCTTTATTCCAATAGCCTGTTCTGGGAGGCTTCATGGTGGAACATTGCTGTGAGAATTTCATTGCATGTTGAGTGTTGAGTCATTTTTCTAAATATATGTGCTCTCTCTCTCTTTTTCTGTTTCTATAGTATGTGAAAGTGACAACCCTTGTCATTGCGAGGTCACGGCACAGCACACATGAACCACAACAAAATTGGACCTCTGCATTTAACCCATGCACACTCAAACCCGTGCAGCAGTGGCCAGCTATTGAAAGCGCCCGGGGGAGCAGTGATGGGGACGGTACCTTGCTCAACGGTACCTCAGGGCAACCTATTGGGAAGGGGTTTGAACCCCCAATCTTCCGATCATGCAGCTAACGCCCTAACCGCTAGGCCATATTGGAGATTTGGGGCAGCGGTGGCCTAGCGGTTAGGGCGTCAGGCACATGATCAGGGGTTCAAACCCAATAGGTTGCCCTGAGGTACCCTTGAGCAAGGTACTGTCCCCATCACTGCTCCCCGGGCGCTTTCAATAGCTGCCCACTGCTGCACGGGTTTGAGTGTGCATGGGTTAAATGCAGAGGTCCAATTTCGTTGTGGTTCATTTGTGCTGTGCCGTGACCTCGCAATGACAAAGGTTGTCACTTTCAATATTTCCCCCAAAATTAATGTTGTAGATTATTGGACATTTATTTTACCCTTTACTTCAATATTTAGTTTTATTTTATATTTGATGTTGTGTTATTTGTGTTAATTGTTCTTTGTGTCTACTGCTGGATCTGTCACTCTTTTTGTGCAGTTGTAATATAAGCAAATTCCCTGGGCATCAATAAAGTTTTTATGATTATGTTTCTGCAGTGCCATTAGTGGTTCTGATGGCTGATGATTTGTCCTAATGCCACCTAAACCCATCTCAAAATGTGTTGCATGGAGTGTGACTGAACGCCTGGAGGATCTGTGTTAGGCAAAACTGATCTCCTTTCCACACGCCGTGCAGCAGGGGCAGCCATACCCAGCTCCCAGGGAGCAGTGATGGGTACTGGGTACCTCAGATCAACCCAGTGGCCTGAGATTCAATCCCACGACTTTCTGATTCAGGGGCTTCGTCTCGAACCAGCGCTGCTGTCTAATGTACTACCAAGAACGGCTTCGGAAAGAAAAGAAAACGAACTGTCTCCGTATGCAGAAGCCTCAGGGTTATTAAAGGGCGCCTTTGATTAAAAGATCAGAATGTGTTTTCTGTTCTTGCTAGAATGACTCTTTTTAGAAGCAGGGATTGAAAGGCCATCTTGTTATGTAGGTTCATTTCTTTAATGTTTGGTTCAGTGAAAGAACACAAATGAATATCTAACAAAACAGATTTCCCTATTTCGCCATCTTTTTGACCTTTAATACACGGTACGTGTCTGTATCCTGTTTCAGGTTGGAGAGTCTGTAAATTAATTTCTGTCTTTCTTCAGAAAGGGACTGGAAATTGTGTATGGTGTAGTGCAGTAGGTGACATCTCTGCCCCCCATACAGCCGGGGTTCACTTTGAGTTCTAAGAGAAAGGGGCCGAATACTTATGTAAGTGATGTATGTATGTAACATTTTTTTAAATAAATGTATAAAACCAAGCCTCCATCAGTGAGACTGGAACAGAATCATCCATCCATCCATTATCTGCCGCTTGTCCCAAACGGAGTCGTGCTGGTGTCCAACCCAGCACACACAGGGCGAGGACAGGGGACGCACCCTGGACAGGTCACCAGCCCATCGCAGGGAGGAGTGGGACAGGGACAGCACCTTGCACAAGGGTACCTCAGGCCAACCCATTGGGAAGGGGTTTGAACCCCCAATCCGCCAATCATGTGGCCAACAACCTACCCACTAGGCCACCGCTGCCCAGAATCAATGAAAAGTTATTTGTTTTACTCTGGACTAAAATATTAATTTTCTTTCAGCCTTTCCATACTTCAGTCAGAGTTGGGGACTCGAGGCGGCAAGTCAGAATCGAGTTACTCCATACTGATGGAATGAACATTTTTTACATTGAATTTTTTCAGATTCACCTTAAAATGGATTTCATTTTTTCTCATTAATCTCAGCTCAATTTAGAGACAAAAAGTATTCTTAACAGAGAAACCAGGCCGGCCCTGTGCATCAGCATGCCTGATGTCAAACATGGCGGTGGCAGCATCACGCTGTGGGGACCTTTTCCTGCATCAGGGGCTGGAGGAGTCGTCCAAATAGTGGGAAAGATGGATGCTGAAAAATACAGTGTGCTCAAGAGTTTAGGCTGGAGTGAAGGTTTACATTATAACAACAGCCCAAAGCACAGGAGTGGCTTTGAGAAAACTCCAAAATCCCTGAAACGGGAGTCAGACCTGATCCTCAAAGAGGATCTGTGGAGAGAGAGCCTGGAGAGAGTGGAATGCTGCCTATTTTAGGTGAAAAAAAGCCCATTTAAAGATCAGATTGAAACATAGCAAACTGTTGAATAAATGTTAAAAATGTTCAATTTTCTTTAAATAAAAAATATTAATTTATAAATAAATAAAATCAAAGCAGTTATTGCTAATTAGTGATGTCAAACTTGGTTGTCAGTGTGTAATAAGTAATGCTACAGAATTCACTCCAGTGCATTATATAATGCATTATAAGCCCATTGTAACCAGTACTGAGCCATGGACGTCCAGTGCAATAACATTTATTGTGTTCCTTCAAACAACAGCATTTCACAAACACGAAAATCAGAATTATTCACAATTTACTTGCTTGGCAGTTTAAGAGGAATGATTTTTTGTCATGTTTTTTACGTTTTACCAAGAAGTAATTTCACAAGTGAGCACAAATACATTTCCTAGCTCATTATATCAAGCATCCAACGAGAAAAAAGCCTCCTCAATGAACGAGAGGGCGGTCAGTGAAGAGTGAAAAAAACACACAAGTGCTTATTTAAACTATTTACAGGAAAAAAATGGTTTATACGTAAGAAATAATGACATTTTAAATGCTTTCCGGTGCTCGTTAAGAAAAAACAATCTGTTTCTGTCATTTCCCTTCATTGTTTCGCTTTGTTAATGAGGGCCCATCATGCAGAAAAAAAAATCAGCCAATAAATAAACATTATTTCCTTTTTTGAATGAGAGATGTTTACAGGGACAAAAACTGTTCTTGAAAAGCAAAGCAGCTTGTTCTGGTCATTGTGATAGAAGAATATAAAAAACTTGCGACAACCTACGAACAACTCAGAGAACGAGCGGTGAAGTCTTTTGGACTTTTCTCCAGTCGCTCACCAGAGGAACTTGAAGCGTGCTTATATGCATATTTAATGTGGCTTTCCTGATGCAGAACCATACCACCTTATATACATTAATACAGCATCATGTGTATCCACCACATAAGCAAAAGACTTCATTTTCAAAGGGAAAATATTCACAAAGCATCCACAGTGGACCTCAACATGGCACGTTTCTGCTAATACTTGTGTCATTTCCTATTTGTAGAGTTACTAATATGAACATTAGTAACTCCCGCTGTATTTATCTAAACACATTAACAGTTATCTTGCATGAAATAATGTGCAGAAAGTACTTAATGTACTTGTTTGCATCGAGAAAATCAACAAAACTTGCCCTTTGACCAGTGGCGCCCTAACTTTTGAGCACAGCTGTATTTGTGATGGTGAAGGTTGGTAAACCTGTAGCACATGGGAAAAGCATTTTTTCAAAATGTCTTGGCTTGTAGCTTTCTTGGTAAACTGAAGTGTAACAGCAGGAAAAAAAGTGTCCACAAACTTTTGACAGAGTGCTTTTGTTTCCCTTCAGTGTCCAACATTTGCTTCCTTTTTTTTTGCACTGGACCTACACTCTTCTTGCTAAAAGCTAATACACACACGCCTCAAACCGTGGCACGTGTCCTATGAAAGGGCAGGGGCGAGGCGAGGCTGCCAACATCAGGGGTTGAACTACTGAGGCAGATCTCGTGACCTTCATTTCCTTTAGTCCATCAGTCATTGCTTAGCAACCGTCTCCAGCTCTGAAATGTGCTCACATTGATAAATTTGGGCAAATATGAGCAGGACTCATGCCAAAATGCTGTCACTTACAAAATGCACATCACAGAGCTGACAACTACGGTACTGTGCAAAAGTCTTGAGCCAGCCCTAATTTCCTCATATTCCACATATCTTTTTTCGATGTCGTCTGTCTTTTGTTCCGCTCTCTGTAAAGATGATCCCACATTCTGCTTCTGAAACTGGTCAGTTAGAGGGACTGCACTGAAATTGAGAGCCAAAAACAAGCCTTTCCTCAACAATGCATAAAACGGTCTGGCTCTTTGGGAGCAAAATATGAGGAAACGAGGGTTGGGTCAAAACTTTGGCACTGTGACGTATGAATCATTTTAGTCAGGTAATAAGTTGGTATAAACTTCATTTAGACATAAGCTCAATTCGTCTTAGACAGCCAGTGCAAAAAATGATAAAGCAAATTTTGGATTTCAGTCTTCGCTTGCCAAATTAGATGTTTTTAAAACCTCCATAAAGCCTACAATTCTCACTGGTGGTAATAATGAACGATCGTTAGCAAGGTTCGGCCAATATACAAATCATGCTAATCCCCCAACATATTTCATTTTCGTTCCTTTGGTGAATTATTCATTTAAGAGCAACCAAAGCACACCTTTGTTGCCATTGGCAGTCTGAAAGGAGTCTCCTCACAATGGTGTCAGATGTCAGTTGAGTCCAGCAGTCTGGGAGCCTCTTGGCCTCCATTGTAGTGGCGATTGCCGTTGCTCTGGCCATTGAGCGAATGTATGGAGATGAGTGATTTCTCGTTCTCTGAGCATGGTGGAGCTTGCTCCAGGCTGATCATGACCCGGCTGTTCTCAGTGATGGAGGAGTTGGTGTGGTAGTTGGAGTGAGAGTCGGTGGTGGTTAGACGTCTCCGCCACTGAAATCTGTACTGAGCAGATTTTCGCCTAATGGCTGCCTGCACCTGCAAGAAGACACGTTTAAGTGAGACATATTACAGACGTGCAATGGGAACTAATCACTTAAACACAGTTTCCTGGATTAGGCACAGTTTTAAGGAGAACGACAGCAAAAAAGCTCGGGCCAGGGGTTCGCATGACTGCAGACGCACCACAAAATGATATTTATGCAACCACAGCAAGCGCTCTCAGTGCACCTAAAATGAATGTTATTTATTATTTATTGACGATAATTAAGCTTTACTAAGGCTGCAGCTTATCATGCAAACTTCACAGTGTTGAAACAAGAAAGCCGGGAAGCTAAAAAGCAAAGCGATATTCTGCAATAATAACAGGTACATCATCCCAGCTGGAACAAAAACTTATTTTTCCAAAAAACCTTAACAGGAGATGCGACAGTTTAAGTTTCATAGTAATTAATGTAAATTATAGAATAATGCAATTATTCTAGTCATTCTGGACCATTCTTTTTCTTCTGTTTATATATATATATATATATATAAATAATAATTATACCAATTTTCAGAGAAAAATGCATTTCATGATGTATCGTAATGCTATAATTTTGCTAAATCACCCCCCCATTAGACCATAGGCTCTCGTTAATACAATAGTTTATATTTTTGCCACTTTTTTGCAGCACAATCCAGACTCAAAATTTCTAAAACAGAATGTAAATATAAATACACATGCAATTTACTGCGGAATTTATATAATGCATTTTAAACTGCAGAATAAAATAATTATGTGGTGTAAAGTCATTGTATAGCAAATCATCAAGCACTCAGAAAGGGAGCAGCAGTGCTGTTCTTTAGAGCTTGTGGAACTTGAAATAAAATGAGGCCACTGAAGAACAAGCTTCCAAACCGCAGGCAGCTCCAACAAAGCTCTGATCTCAACAAAAGAAGGAAGACGCTGCCTGTTTATTTTGCTCCTCCGATCAGCTTCAGTATTTCAATCTCTCACTGAGTGCACAGAACACTCATCTATAAACGAGCTGCCTCGTTTCCTCTGCTCGTTCAGAATGAAATGCCTTTGACTCGGTCTGTGAGGCTTGAGAGAGTGTGTGTATATATATATTTATATATTGTAATAGTTCTTTTCTAGGCTTTTATTTTCCCAAACCTCTGGAGACATGGCGGTCAGCGTAGGGAAGCAAAAGTTCAGGCAAACACACAAAAAAAAGCAAACAAACCCTGGGACTCAGCCATTCATAACAATGCATGTTTACATGAGTATTCTTATGAATGTGAATAAAAGACAAAAATTGTACGTGTGTGTCTAAATGAGACGGAAGGGAAAATAGATTGCATGATTATAAGAAGTTAGGACTTCAGGAAACAGATAAAAATCAATTAAAGCTTTTAGTTCACAGTCATGAAATTTAAATTTGCCTAATGTTTGTTGAAATGAAGCAAAATTCTACATGTAAAAATCTTATACTAACATTTATTATGAATAATATTATATTATAGATTTAAATAAATCAGTTATTTTATTACTAGGAATGATGCGATAGCGTTTATTATTTCACTCATCCCTCAGAATACTACAATGACGTTTACCCCTTCTTTATGACAGAAGAAAAATGTTTTAGAACCTCATTAACTTGGCTTTTCACTCTGAAAAGCAAGCTAACCCTAAATGTTTCAACCAAGCGGGCTGTTCTCACTGTGTTTTTACTGCAGGTTACTAGTGTGAATTAAATGAAAGTGAAAGTGACGAGTTGTCAGTGTGAGTACACAGCACAGCGCTCAGTGAACCCCAATGAAATTCATCCTCTGCATTTAACCCACACACACCGTGCAGCCGGGGGCAGCTATTTAAAGCGCCCAGGGAGCAGTGGTGTGGACGGTACCTCAGGGCAACCTACTGGTCTGGGATTTGAATACATGACCTTCTGATCCTGGGGCCTAGTCTCTAAACACTAGGCCCCCACTGCCCCAGTGGTGTGACATGTTTATGACAAACATGTTTATTCAGTTTTAAGAAGTTTAAATTTTTTAGACTGTGTTGTAATAGATGTGTAAATGTGGGTCACATCAGAACAACGACAACAACTGCAAGAAGGTCAAACATTTCGGCTGCTTATTCAAAGGCATTGGATCATCAAATAGTGATGTCAAAAGAAAAAGAGTAACTACTTTTTTAACAATAACACAGTACAAAAGAGCTTCACTAGTATATATATTTATATGTGTGTGTGTGTGTGTGTGTGTGTGTGTGTTTGCCATTACAACCCTAAAATGCAGATCGTTTTTTGGCTTTTATGAGCCCCCAAATACAAATTCCCAGGTTTAGGATTTGGTCTTTTTTGCTCAAGATAAAGCTGATCCTTAAACCTTTCATTTTCCAGCTTTGACCCAAACTGTTTCTTTTCTTATTTTGCACGGCGATGTTTCCCAGCTATATCATGGCATAAAATATGCATGACTCACACAGAAGCTTGCACATACCTCTCCATTGCTGAAGCAGAAGATGATGGCAACCAGGAGGCCCTGCAGATTCAGGAACAGATGAGAACATGTTAGGAATGCTGTTTAATGTTTATTTCATTTTGCTTTTTTAAAATGAGGACAAAGCGGTACACTCTAGAGGTCTAAGGGACATATTTAAAAAATGAAGACTATGAAAATATTGCAACTCCAGAATTAGACTTTGTTACACGTACATCTTATTTGAACAAAGAGCGGTAAAATAATGTGATTTCTCAATGGAAATACATCTAAAATAGATTTCAAATATATTGTGCATGAGTTTCTTTGCAGCTGAATAAATTCTTTAGCACCAATGAAGCACAAATAAAGCACGTCATTTGAAATATACATTTACAATAACGTATCATCAATATGACATGGTTAAACACGAAAGCATCTTTAAAAATATAATGTCGGTTTATTCTTTGAAAGGTGCATTATACAATATACATTCAGTGGTGTATCTCACGTTTCATTATAAATATATATATTATAATGCATTTCATGCATAATTATTATTGCAGATTTAGTGCTGATGTGCAGCGCAGGTGTCGGAAAGTCAAGTCCGGCTCTGCAGGTCATTTCTTTACCTGGAAGTGTGTAAAAATGTTCATGAAGATCTCGTAAATGGCCAGCGACAGTCTGCCCTCAGGCCGCAGTGGCACCAGGATGAAATGAACTCCCATTAGTGGGACGAGGATGATGGTGGCCCTCACAGCCTTCATGTAGACATTAGACTCTGTCCTGTGGGTCACTCTCAGCTTAGTGATCAACACGCGCACTATATTCAGCAGAAAGAACAGGTTCACCTGTAGGGAGGGGCACATGGTCTGATAAAACGAACTGCATTGATGCACACACACTGCGAACAGTGAGCACTGAATTTGTCCACTGCGTTAAAGTCATCCCACACACACCGGTGGTGGACACACATGCCAGGAACATTAGGAAGCAATACTTGCGCCTGGGGAGCATCTGAGCATCTGAGGTTGCTCAAGCGCACTTCAGCCTTGGATGCAGGCGCGGGAAAGCATTGTTATACTACAGACATCTGGTTCCTATTACCCCCACTGTGAACCATTATCTAGAATCCCTTTTGTCTCTAGAGCGTTGTATTTCACGTCAGATATCTCTGAATGACTTCGTTTAATCATTTCATTCTGGAGAAATAAAAAGGAGACATTTCCCCAATAAACCTGAACCACGGATCACATTCAGTTTACATTCACTTTATTAACAAGCTGAATTAATACTTCACAGCCTTATATAATATGGAATAGTGTATTATGATATATAATGGAAATAAACCCTGGTTTATTGGAACAAAAATTTAACATTTTTTAATGGAAATACATCTCAAATATAAAATATATTTTTCTGAACTCATTTTTATGGAATAAATGATTTCTTTTTAAATGTGCTGAAGCACAAATGCAAGCATCGCTGTCATTTCAGACAGCGCATACTTTAAATATATATCTCGAGTAATATTTTACTCTTGAACAAGGTACCGCCCCCTTCACTGGTCCCAGGGTGCTTTAATTAGCTGCCCCCTGCTGCACGGTGTGGGGGTTAAAAGCAGCGGTTGCATTTTGTTGTGATTCCCTGCGTGCTGTGCTTCATAATTACATATAGTCACTTTCACTTCACTTTCACCTTCTATATAAATGCATATTAAGTTGCTCTTTTGGTTCTGCCCAGTTTAATCAACTTGAATTCCACTTATTGGCTAAGACTCCATCTATCACCTACCACCAACACTGTGGGGACGAAAGCCAGCATGTACTTCCTCACTGTCACGTGAAACCCTTTCTCTTTCATCTGCCTCCAACGGGGGACTGTCCCACCCAGCCGGAGAAGCAAAGCTCTTCCGATTTCTTGGATATGAATGGCTGTGGCACCACTGGAGGCCAAACTCACTCATCTCCTAAACGACTGAGAAAACACTCAGACAGCTGTGCAACTTGTCTGTGGCTGTTCAGTTATAAATCTGCATCACTTTTTTATGCAGCTACAGAATGAAAAAAGTGAAAGTGACAACCCTCATCATTGCGAGGTCACAGCACAGCACACATGAACCACAACGAAATTGGACCTCTGCATTTAACCCATGCACTTAAACACTGTGCAGCAGTGGGCAGCTATTGAAAGTGCCCAGGGAGCAGTGACGGGGACGGTACCTTGCTCAAGGGTACCTCAGGGCAACCTACTTGTGAGGGAATCAAACCCACAATCTTCCGATGCGGGGCAACTCCCTAACCACTAGGCCACCGCTGCCCCTAATGGACTACTTGAGGTAAAGTACTCACCACCAGGGCGACCTGGATGGGTCCATGGATGATGTAAAGCAGGCTAGTGTTGGTGACCCAGCACCTGAGAAACAAACACACACAAATCTGATAAACACCCTCAGCTCTTTAAGGGAACAGGATGCGATGGGTGATTATACAGATGCATCATTATCAGGGAACTGACTTAGATATAAAATCATTTTAAAACACAGTGCCAAACATTGTCAAGCAAATTGACATCCAAGGAAATTTGGATTTATGTATATTTCTAAGAATATATAGAATATATAGAATTAAAGTAAAGAATTGCTTTTAAGGACTTTCATGTACATTACATTCACTTTTCCAGAAAAAAGGGGATTTTGTATTTGATGCCATTTATTCAATAGCAAGCCTTTTCTCCTTTTGCTTATTTTTAAAAAGTATCTTTCTAAAAACTCGTTTAAAATGACATGGTGCTGAAAATGTCCATCCCTAGCAAACCGTTTCCTAATCCCTTTTATTTATTTATTCGGACCACTCACTTGTCGTCGTGATAAAGCAGCCGAGCCACAACATGAATCAAAGTTGGAATGACTGGGAACCCTGCAAAAGGATGTATAAATGAATGTTACTAAATGGAATGTATTATTAATAAATAATTAAATGGATGTATCTAAAAATGCAGAACAATCCTGAAGAAACAGAATAGAGATGGAAATGGAGTGAGGCAGAAAAATAAATGGAGGCAAATTTCCAATCACCTCTAAATGGACACGTCAGTAAGACAAACAGCCTTGGCGGACTAATGCCTGCTGTGTGATGTTGTTATTTTATCATCTTGACTGTGTACCAGTGAGAAGCTCATTGTGAGCTACATTCTAATGAAAGGAATCTTAATAGGCTGAATTCGCAGCTCCTCTCCTCCCCTGAGCCTAGCGAGCAGTGATCACACTGAAATGAATGACTGAATGAAACGATCTGAATCCTCACCCCAGCCGAGCAGGTAGTACCAGCCCAGCTGCTGCTCCCCCACGAACACGGCCACGATGATGAGTGTGTGCAGGTAGATCCCTTCACACAGCATCCAGAAGTAGTTTGAGCAAGATATGTAATGAATCAGACTGGCCAGGATTTTACAGCCAATCTGGCAAGGGTTAATCAATACACACCCACACACACACACACACACACACGCACACACACACACACACAGTAGATTAGAGGATTACTTTTGTTTCAGCCTGACCTACTACATCACTATTGCACTGTAAATACAGCCTATGTAATATCAGAGCAAGCTGTACAGACACCCCGTCTTTAAATAATAGATAATAAACGTGTACAATCTGCCGTTTCCCCTTATAGATCGAAGATAGTGGACCTTTAAAAGCAATTTCAGGTCCACAGCTGGACCTTAAGGGAAATGCTTCAACTCTGAGGGTACGTTTACAGTGAGCGCGCCTTTAAGTAGTAATATTTACCTGGATGCTGTCATGCTTTTTGACAGTGCATTGAGAAAGGATCAGAGAACTTAACATGAATGTTTAACTGTTGTAAAAAAAAATTACATTTTCAAAGGAAATGTGCAGCTTTGGGAATAAAGGTGACCTTCTGAGATATTGGTTAGAGACTAGGCTCCATGGTCGGAAGGTCGCGGGTTCAAATCCTAGATCCCAGTTACCCTGAGGTTCCCTTGAGATAACGTCCCCATCACTGCTCCCAGGGTGCTGGATATGGCTGCCCCCCCACCGCTGCACAATGAGTGTGCGTGAAAAGCAGAGAATGCATTGACGTTTCACCATGACAAATAGTCACTTTCACTTTCATATGCGAGTCTTGCCAAAGCTTTGTACAACTTTGGGGCAACACAGGGAAACGGTGAGGGGTGGTTTCTAGGAATAAATAAGCTATATTTTAATTAACTGCCCAACACTGTCGTCTACAGATGGTACCCTACAGATATGACTGACACACTGTGAGAAGTGCAGGTACTATGCAGGTACATTTATGGTTCATCATGGTCCAAAAAATGTCCCCTCAAAGGTACAACATGGTCCTTGAGATCCACTTTTATTCCTTAAATTCATTTTACAAATTATATTTGTACCTTTTCATAAACTGATGTTTATAAATGCAAATGACATAGAAAGTCTGGAGTCAGGGTGACCCCAGTCAGTCACACGTATGGTTGAATTATGATCCATAACTAAATGTAGTGGAGGCGTTCTTCTTCAAGCGTCACCCCAGTGCTGGAAGAGGCATCACTCCAGTTACACTCCAGTACCTTTTTGTGTATTCCTTCAATACCAGTTGGAAAAAAAATAATGCTAAACACTATGATAGATAATGATAATATAAACTGTGTGCATGAAAGTTTCATGGCTACATGAGAAACACTTGCTGTCTTTAAATGAGGATATTGCCTACGTCCGTAAAGGCTTGCGTTCACCATGATTTGACAACAGTGATTAGATTTCATGCAGTAAAGAGTAAAACATATGCACTCAGATCAGTAATAAAGCACAAATGCAAATAACAGTGAGCTCACAGGGTGGCTAGCAGCCAGTTGTTGGTCGAAGAAGAGCATGGTGAACCAGATCACCATCAGCACAGAGTTTAGGATGAATGACATGAACATGTTCTTGTGGAGGGAGATCCTCTGGCAGCTTAAACACCTGAAAAAACACATAAAACACTCGTGATGTGGTCTTAGTACGTCCAAAAAAGCTCCATGGCTCATGTTTCCTTAAGCTGCTATAGAGGAACCATCAATCAACACTCACAGGGGGAGGGAAGGACAGAGAGAAATTAGAAAAAGGAAAGAATTGTATTTGAATTTAAATGACCTGGTTAAAAATTCAGTTATTATAGATTACATGCAGCTACATTGTGCAGTTGAACAGCTAGAGGCTGCGGTACTGTTGCTGTACAGTTAGTGTTAGTCATGCTCTACCACTTCATCAGTGAAGTTTATGATCAATGTCCACTCTCTGAAAAGCACTCTCAACCCTCCACTGATGTCTAAAAACCCCAGTAACTCCACTGAGGCAGACACACTGATACATGTCATTGTTGTAATGGTCTATCCTGTTAAATATCAGGCCAAAAGCAGTCTTGTGGTTAGAAATGGACCAATAATGAATGGAGTGGAGGGTGGCCGATCCAATAACATTAACGGATGAGCTACGGTCTAGTAAAGTGGACCTAGACTGTAGGCAGAGCTTATAATGTGTCCAGTGAGTGGAAGCATGTGACAGACGTCTCTGATGAAGTGGACATTAATTATGTACTAAAATGTACATCACATATGGACGCCAACAATTTGTGTTTAATGCATGTTTCCATTGCTCTGTACTCACTTAAAGTAGGAGAAGATAAAAATGGATATGACTAGGGAGACCACAGAGAGTATGTGACCCACCACTGCCAGGTAATACATTGTGAAGGCAATCTTAAAGAAAGACAAAAAAATAATTATTTCTTTTATATCTGCTTCATTCAGCAGGCTGGGAAAGTGTGCAATCAGACAATAAAACAGAAGAAAACGTTTAATGAGCGCTCTTGTTTTCAGTGGTTTAGGAAACACGTCGTCAACAAGAAGAGGAAAGGGTTAACAGAGTGGGGGTGATTAAAATCTGTGAATTTTCTGAAAACAGCAAGTAACGGAATTTGAAAAACTGTCGATCTGTCACATTTGCGTGACTTCGCAGCTTTTGATTTGAACAGGCGGATACAATAAGTCAAGGTCCAACCGAAATTCATCACAGCAAAGGAAAACTTCAGAACTTCCACAGATCTGGGAGCACCATATCCAAAAACTCTATCTGGTGGAGCACATTAAAGCATACTCCCAGAAGAGTAAAGGCCCTTCCCTAAACTGTTGCCACATTTGAAGCATGTAATGGTTGTAGCATGAACTAGATCCTTCACTGGAACAATGCAGCCCAGCCCAAACCCTGTAAACTCGACCTTATCGTTCCTCCACCAGTCCTTGCTCTTAGCACTACGGATACCGGTTGATAGTTTTTTACTGGCACCTGTCCAACCCAACTTTATCCAAACGTTATTGCCAGCGTGCTTTACAACCCCACAGCTGACTCTTGGCATTGTGCACCGCACTCTTAAGCTTGAGCTTATATGTAACTGCTCTGCAATGGAAACTACATCCATTAAGGTCCCGCTGATGCACATTTCTGGTGCTGAAGTTGCTTCCAGTGTTTGAGACTTGTTAATGAATGAACGGAGGACATGCTTCAGCTCCCTGCTTTGTGACGGTGCTTCATGCTGTTGCTCCACCATGCTACAATTTATAACAACAGCACTTACAGTTGGCTGGGGGAGATCTAGCAGGGCTCAAATGTCTGACTTGAGCCAATGAAGGCATCCCATAACAGTACATTTAAAGTCACTGAACCCTTCAGTGCAGGGGCCCATGTCTGTCTATGGAGATTACAAGGCTATGTGTCTAATATATACGATCATGTGAAGCAATTATGTGTGGCTGAAAACCTGAATTTAATAATCGGGATGGGTGTTCGGGTATATAATGTGTGTGATGATTTTGCCATGCAGCTTGCTTGACCCAAGGTGGCATCAGAGGTTTTCAGTGGTTGTAGTGCAGTAGTTGCTGTGCTTGACTACATGAGCAAACAGAGGTCGCCAAATTTGGCGCAGCTGATTAAGGATATAAATATGATGCCAAACCATTGCTTTAAAATGCAAAAAAAAAAACAAAAAACAAAAGAAATGTTCCTACCACAAAGTTCTCGTTGATATTCATGTTGCACAAGGTGTAGTTGGTCCACAGCCGGTTACTTTCTGGGTGTCTGAACCACTGACCATCTGGGTTACACACTTTGGTCACTTTCTCTAGGAGAGCAGTGCAAGATCAGAAAAGACACACGACAAGATGGATTTGTGCAGCTGGCTAGATCCATGTGGCTACTTTCAGAGCCAAGGTCTGGTCACAGTAATGTTACAAACACAAATCAGGGTGAAAAAAGTCAGAAAACCACACTTAATAAAAGTTAAAATGAGAAATCCTTCTGGAGAACTCAAGTAGATGTCCTGACTTGAAAAAAAAAGGCCAGCAGCTCACCAGAGGGATCAAAGTCATTAAAATAGACGGGACAGTTCTGCACAGCCACCCCTGGAAGCGAGTCTTCCCAGCAGAGCCAACCATCCCATGTGCGGTTACAGTAGCGATCTAAAGGACACAACAGTGAGACAAGGCTTTAATGTCACAGTCTCAACTCAGCACAGCACACAGTGAGACATAACAAAATGTTTTCTCTGTTTTTCATCCATAAACACCGTGCAGCAGGGGGCAGCTATTAAATGCGCCCGGGGAGCAGTGATGGGGACAGTACCTTGCTCAAGGGTGTCTCCGAGCAAACTACTGGTCTGGAATTCAAACCCACTGTCCTTAGTCCTTAGCGACTAGGCCATCGCTGGCGCCAACCTTTTGGAAAACTTTTGTGCTACATTCAACATTTATTTATATCCTAAATCTATGAAAGTTCTGTCCTAATGATTAATTAGGTTTTCAAATAAGAAAAGAGGTGCGTAAACTATTGCGTTAGTTGCCAGAGGACCAAAGTAGCCCAAACCAGGTAATTAACTGTGACTGACTGGTAAATTACTAAAGCCTTCCAGGACCTAAGCTGGACAACCTTGAGTTAAACCCTAATCAGAAACCAGAAAAACTAAAAAGACCTGCTTGAAGGATAGATGGGAAGTGGGATCCCTAATAATAATAATTTAATATTAACGAATGCTTGGTGTTTGGAGTTTGTTTCTTCTCTTTTGCACTGAAAAGGCTTATGTAGCAAACAAGTAACGGCTAACTGCCTGCCAATCACCAGCCTACAAACTGGATTACTAAATCTGAGTTAATCTTTATTAGCTGTGTTGAACATAAAATGTTAACCCAGGCTATGTCTTCGAACGCAATGCCTTTAATCCTAGAAAACCTTTAGTCCGAAGGATCGAATTACGGGTCCATGTGCAGGGAATCTGGTGTGTACATGACAAGTCCAATCTCAAGTCCAAGGCACATCTTCTTCCACAATGGATCATCCTTCTCCATTTCTTCCAGTCCTCTGCATCTTGCTCTTTCACTTACTGCCTGCATGACCACATCCATAAACATCTTCTCTTTCCTTCCTCTTCTCTTCTTTCCTGCAGCCAGGACTAAGTCAAAACATGAGCCTTAATAACTATACAACTAAAAAAGGGTTTCATATTTATGCTACAGTGGGTGGCACTGTCGCCTCACAGGCAGTAGGTCCTGGGTTCGATTCCCAGGAAGGACACTCTGGGTCCTTTCTGTGTGAAGTTCTCCCTGTGTCTGTGTGAGCTTCCTCCTGGAGCACCGGTTTCCTCCGCACATCAGTCGGATCGGAGATGATAAATTGCCCATAGGTGTGTGTGCAAGTGTGTTTGTCTGTGTGTCTGCACTGCGATGGATTGGTGACCTGCCCAGAGTGTTTCCCCCCCTTTCACCCTGAGAGAGCTGGAATAGGCTCCAGCACCCCCACTACCCTAATTAGGACAAGCGGCTCAGAAAATGAACGAGTGAGTGAGTGATTTCAGCGGTACAACAAAATTCTGTCGCTTTCAATGGATAATGCATTATATACACTACCCAAAAAGTCTAAATACTTAGAGTGCAACAAAAAAAGAAGGAATCCCACCACATCTTAGATGATCAATTGCAGTGAGGGGTGGGGGGGGATTTTTAGAATATAAATAAAGTTAAGTTTCATTGCTAGGGAAATAATTGGTGGCAGTGTGACCCTCATAAGAGCTGCCATGACGGATGCATTGTTTATAGTTGCTTCATTGAAAAAGAAACCGGAGCAGTGGGACAATCACAACAGCCAAAACTCAAGGAGCAGAAAACAAAAGACCAGAGCATGTGCTTCCTCAAACTAGAGCCCGGCACACAATCCAAGGAAGCCTGACGCACACGGACAGGGAAGAAACTCAAAGACGGTAAGGCACTGGGCAAGAGTGACACTGACAAACTGCTCTTCCTTTCTTGGCTTGGAAGGCTTGGCTGCAAGGGGCACTCTTATGTTTTTTCCAGTAATGTTTGCAATCTTGACATAATCTTTGATCCTGTTCCTCTTTTGAACATTATATTAGTTTAACGTGTATTTCTTTCTATCAGCTCCAGAAGGCATCTTTGTCCTTTACTTCTTTAAAAAGATCCTGAAACCCAGGGGTCAGGATGTTGGCAGCCCACAATATGAACGTGTTAACAGTGGAGAGAAGGAGAAAAAGAAGGTGTGTTGTGTGTGTGTTTGTGTGTGTGTTCCTGACCTGAGTCTATTTTCTTGTTGTCACTAAGCATTTTGAGATAACACTCAAACTGGGCAGCTAGAATCTGCCTTCTGTAAGCCTTCATATCTGTTGTGGATATTGGGATTTTGTCCAGTTCCGCCAGTGACATCGTCATCGTAGTCGTCATTTCTTCACCCTGACACACCTGCAGCAGATACACACACAGATATATGTTTACACTGGCAGGAGATGAAGTCATGCATATGTTATTGTGTTCCTATATATAGGTCAGATTAGATCTGACACACTTAGATGAATGGTTCACTGCTTTTATTACAAGAATAAGAATATAAGAAATACTTAAAACAATGAATGTGACTGTTTTTCAATATTTTATAGGCTCATAATTCAGCCACAAATTGAGCCACAAAGGCTCAAACTATTGGTTATGACATATCAGCTCGGCCTTTAGTGACTCTCACTTTGTGGTGAAGTAATGAAATAATAATGAAATTATGAAAGAAAGGCAAATTTAAGGGTTTATATCTGGAGGTGGATGAGGGTATGGGTAGGACAGAATATGTTGTTCCTACAGTAAAAATGGAGGTGAATCAGCGGCAGTCTGGGGGTGTTTTAGAGAGGAGAATCTGTAGATTAAGTCCAAATTAATGGAATCATGAATGCACAAAATAAACCCTCAACTCTTCAACATTACACAATTTCTATTGGTTTACATATAATTGGACAAAATTGTATTCTTCAACAGAATAATGATCCAAAATATTCTTCAGAATTGTGCAAAAAATGGCTACATCCTGTTCAAACAAAAGCAAAACGTTTTAAAAACTGTGTCTTGGTCACCAGTGTCCGATTGAGCTGTTATATAATATAATATTAGTATAATATTATATAATACATACCTTTTTTTTAGTTGAAAAAAACAGTAGAGCCAATTCAGTTCTTTTTAATCCTTTATGGACTGGCAAAGTAATGTGTTTCTTTAATGAATGACTGAATTAATAAAGTGTAAAAATATTAACCCATATTAATCTCTCTCTGATGTCCTTTGACCCCCCACATGTCACAGCCTGAACATGAATACAACAATGTTGGTGGCAGATGAGAAATATTGCTTGGCTCAAGGAATGGAATATTGACATCTAAAAAATGCGCAAATTAAAGAGTTGCATCATGGGAGTCATCGAAGCCTGAAATATAACCTTAACCCGAAGCACCAGCGAGCTCAGAGCTCACAGCTAGTTTCGACCCTGATGCTACTGTGAGAAATGCCTTGCCAAGCATCTCCCTTATTCATCAGTCCTAACACCTAGTATATCTTGCATTAATAAGGATAATGATAATGTATAACTATTACTATTCTGTACATCACTGAATGGATTAGGATCATGCTTTTTGTCTGATGTACAAAGGCTCAAGCCAAACAGAACCCTTGGCTCATTAGGAATCAGTCTGTGCTTGAAGTAAACACTAGAGATGACGAATCTAACTTCAGTGTTAAATGGAACCAGACCTTAGAAGAGGCTTTCAAAGAAGAGACCTTAACCAGACCTTAAAAGACCTTAGACGTCCCCAAATAAGGACTAAAAAAAGTACTTCTTCGATCATGGTGTTTTTAGTGCTTGTACAAATTTGGTTTTGTTTGCAGCTCTTAGGGGAACAAGTGGCATCTTTACTGATCCTAATTGAAGTGAAAGTGAAGTGAAAGTCACTGCGAGGACCTCTGCATTTATCCCATGCACACAAAATCGTGCAGCAGCAGTTACGAAAGCGCCCGGGGAGCAGTGACAGGGACGGTACTTTGCTCAAGGGTATTCTGTATGTTCCGTGCCTTTATACATAAAACTCAAAGTCTTTGTTTCAACTTTGAAAACTTTGATGATGATTTTCTTTTTAAAAAGTCAAGAGACAAGACATACAATATATATAGAAACCATATTACACATATAAATATCAAATGTGTGTACACAGTATCACACACACACACACACACACACACATACACACACACACACACTTTCCTCACCTCAGTGGTCAGCAGTGAAAGGAGCAGCAGTAGCAAGGACTGGTGTTTTCCCATGATGCACTAGGGGAGGCATAGATAAGGGGCGTCTTGGAACATCAGTACCCTGCAGGCAAAGGTTCCATCCGTCAGTTACAGTGGAACCATTTCAATACAGTCCTGAAAAACTAATAAAAAGCCCCTCACTTAACACAAACATACATAAACACTCTTAAGAATCAAACATTTAATGCATAAAATATCATACATTTAGTGATCCACATTCAAAAATAGAATCAGAATTAAAATGTTCTGAACTCGGGGCAGTGGTGTCCTAGCGGTTAGGGCGTTGGCCACATGATCGGCGGATCGGGGGTTCGAACCCCTTCCCAATAGGTTGCCCTGAGGTACCCTTGAGCAAGGTGCCGTCCCCGTCCCGCTCCTCCCTGCGATGGGCTGGCGACCTGTCCAGGGTGCGTCCCCCGTCCTCGCCCTGTGTGCGCTGGGTTGGACACCAACACTCCCCCGCGAACCCGTTTGGGACAAGCGGCAGATAATGGATGGATGGATGTTCTGAACTCAAAGATACAAAACTGTGATCCTCAGGAATATTCCATTTAAAGGGCCTCACTCTGCTGAGGGTGGGGGTTGATTTTTTCTCCATGAGGCTGAAATAGTTTTGGGTAAATTTTAAAAACTGCTCTTACAGAGCACTATCAGGCAAGACTGCTGCACAGACTGCAGGATAATTGATCTGTATCTGCTCTGCTGCAGCTTTAATATCATCTTAATATGATAATCATAAAGAATGTTACTGGAAAAAGATCGTTATCCTTTCTTTATTTAGCTGCTGACTGAAAACGATGATGACAGATCAAACGAGTTTTCAATTGCAGTTGAAACATTTTTTAAAACATCACACACATTTGATAAAACCGTGTAAAAGACAACATCATCCTCCACATCATCAGCTTTAATAGCAGCTCATCTCCTGTTGCTAAAATCTCGTACTTACTGGACATAAAAACCTGCTGCTTTACACATCAAGCATCTTAATCTGTCATTATTTGAAAAAAAAAAAGCTCCTCTATCAGTCTCAAGATTGGTCGTTTAGAAATGGATTAATATTATTGGTGCTTTATTCAGTAGTAAAGTTTGCATCCAGCAAGTTCGGCAGTACTAAACTAATTGCGTTATTAAATTACGTTGGAAAAATGTAAAAAATTGTTTAGTTAGCTACAGCTACACAGACTCTCCCATTGGTGAGGCCGTGAAAGCTTAATTTATCATATTAGTCACCAGCATCGGTAGCAGACTCCTCAATTACTGTGAATACGAGTGACAGCCTCAAACATGGGTTTCTTTCGGATAACATAAAACAACGGCACTGTGTCGGGACTGTTTACTGAAGAAATCGCTCTAAAAAGGACCTTAAAGTGCTACATTTCAGATAAAATATAAATTCACAGATGTCTTAATAAACCCAGCGATATCTTTTGAGAGCTTAAGGTTTCTGTGTTAAATCTAGAACAGACAAAACATTTTCAGACAGAATACAATTACTTAAGTGTTAACACAGTACTGTAAAAGTGAAAGCAGTCAGTTATTCCCTTCTTTTCCAATGAATGGCCTTTAGGCTTAACTCTTACCTTCCTTCCTGGCCGCTGTTTCACGCCCTGCTTTGCACAGAATTAAAAAGAACTGCATATGCTCACTTTGAGATGAAACATGTCTGTGAGCACTGGTCTGTGCTCTAAATGTACTGACAATAATATTTTCTATATAATATTATAATATATATAATAATATTTTCTTGGGTTAATATTTTCTTCCCCATACTTTAATTAAAATCATAATATAAAGTTGCTATGTATTGTGGGACTGTGCTTGCAGTAGCTATGGGCTTCACGACATGATTGAAGGATAGGGATTGAGACCCCAGCTGGTAACCCTGAGGTACCCTTAAGCAAGGTACCGTTGCCCAACACTGCTCCACTGACTAATGTTTTCCATTACTCATGATTCTGGCAAATAAATATCATTTTGTCCAATGGGAACTAACTTATTAAAGTTTAGCAACACATGGACTAAATCAGGGCTTGCCAATTCTGATCCGGGAGTCAAACTGCCCTCTTGCGTTACTCATAAGTGAAGTGAAAGTGACTATATATCATTGTGAAACACAGCACCCGGAGAAGCACTACAAAATTCGACCTCTGCTTTTCACCCACACACCGTGCAGCAGGGGGCAGCTATTTAAAATGCTCGGGGAGCAGTGATGGGGACGGTACCTTGCTCAAGGGTACCTCAGGGGAACAAACTGGTCTGGGATTCAAACCCACAACCATCCGATCCTGAGGCCTAGTCCCTAAACACTAGACCTCAGCTGCCTCTCATCCACAGTCTTTCATTAAAGCCCTGCTTGTGAGCTGATTGGTTGGTTTAGGTGTGCTGGGAACAGTGAAAATACTCAAATATACAGAGCAATTTGCCTTCTGAACCAGGGCTGGGAAACACTGCACTAGAGTGTTAGGGCTCTTTATGTGCTGCTTATCTGCATACCTGTGAGTCCTGGCTGCTGCCTATAAAACAGGCACTTTATGTCAGTGATTAGAGTGAGTGTGTGCTGTTAAGGACGATGTGTTCTTCCTTGGTGTGTGCTATTTGTCAAAATTGCTGAATGAATTTGATGTTTACTGGTGTGTGGCCAATTATAACCATCACAATAGTCACGATTCTTCTTTCCTGCTGGTAGAGCAAATAGCAGCAGTCATGATCCTGAAGCCTGAAGGATTGTTGCAGCAGACTCATAGTTTCATTGCAAAACCGTAGCGTCCCGACTCAAAAGTCCTTCTTGATACTTTGGGGTTAAGAAAAGACTCTGAATTTGCATTTGATTTCATGCTGAACTACTACTTCGAGGCATATGTAGCAACAGGCAGTGGCAATTCATCTGGTTTGGAATACCGTGTAAATCAGGCAAACTTTCACAAAAGTCCCCAATTAGTTATGAACACTGGTCTTCATTGCCTCAAAGTCATTCAACTCCAGCCTGACCCAGAGTTTCTGTTAAGGAGGATATTGCCTGATGTCCATGAACTGCATGGCAAGGCACTACAGAACTGGTCAGCCGTGAAAAATAACAGCGGTCCATTCTAAAGCTGTGGTCATCAACAAGCAAACTCTCCCCTTTCAGTTTGCTCGGATGGAAAATCACAGGAACATTCTTCAAGAACGTGTACTCAGACTTGACCTTCAACGGGAGCGGTTCTGCTTTCTCGAGCAAGCCATTGATTCTAAGTCATGTCGCAAAATGACAGTAAGCTCTGAAACACAGTTTTCCTTCAAAATAACATTTGCCGTTAATGTAATTGCTTTTTGCAATTTTGCTTATTATAGTCAGGCTGCCAGTCAAGCATAATGGATGAATTTGCGTCAATATGCTCTACTTTGGCACCGTCGGATGCGTTACATTCTGCAATTATTCATTTATTTTTAGACTGCATATTAAAAAAGGTCATTATTTTTTGGCCTGCGTTGCTTTGACTGTACTTTTCACTCAAATATGAAGTGATATGCAAATGTACATGAGTTATATTTAGTGGTTATTATTTTTGGATTCTTTTTTTAAATGTGTAATGTAGTGGGGCAGCGGTGGCCTAGTGGTTAGGGAGTTGCCCCGCATCGGAAGATTGTGGGTTAGATTCCCTCACAAGTAGGTTGCCCTGACGTGCCCCTGAGCAAGGTACCGTCCCCGTCACTGCTCCCCGGGCGCTTTCAATAGCTGCCCACTGCTGCAAGGTGTTTGTGTGCATGGGTTAAAAGCAGAGGTCCAATTTTGTTGTGGTTCACGCTTGTTGTGCTGTGACAAGGGTTGTCACTTTCACGTAATGTTATCAGAGGTTTAGATCAGGTCTATATCTCAAACCGATAACTAATAATGTATTAGGTTACATTCAGCCTTCGTCAGATATGCATATGAGAAAAAGCGGGAAATGGGAGAAACCTTTCCATGTACATGCCATTCCCATTTCATTGTAATTCCCTATTAATGACATCCTTTATGGAAAGTAATATGGGATTACAGGTGATGTGAATAAAATATTACTACAAATTTCACATATGTGACAAAAAGTTCACTTCAATGAGCTACAGGTGAAAAACAATTCACATCACTACACATTTGATCAAGGCTATAACACTGCCTTCTTAAAGATAAAACCTTGTATAAATGGCTCATTACAGATCAGGACATCCTGGAAATGCAGCCCTCTTTGTTTGTACTCTGCCACAAATAGGCCCTGAAGCTATTGTTAGATTTCAAAAGACATAATAGATGCTAGCATATAGTCTTATTGCCATTGCTCTATAGGAATAGAAAAAATGATATGCAGACATTTTTTTGCACTTATGCAGATGTAGATGACCAGCCAAGAGATGTTTGGAGTCTGATTTTACTTCTGAAGCTATGAGGTGACTCTAAACCTCCAGATGGAAACAGTGATGGGGCAGCGATGAGGCAGTGTTTAGGGAATAGGCCCCAGGATTGGTTTTGAATCTCATACCAGTAGGTTTCAATGAGGTACCCTTAAGCAAGGTACCGTCCCCATCACTGCTGCCCGGGTGCATGGGTATGGTTTCCACTGCTGCACCGTCTGTGTGGGCAAAATGCAGAGAATTCATTTCATGGCGGTTCACTGTGCTGTGCTTTCACAATGATAGTCATTTCCACTGCAAACTCTTTACACTACGCCTGGGGACAAAGCCATAATCATCGTCAGTATTCATTTTGGATGTGATGTATCGGTCGATCCAGGGTAAAAAAAAAAAAAACACCAAAAACGCTCACAGGCCAATCAGCGTCAAGAACAAATTCCAAGGAGAGGGCTTCCTTTGGAGATGTTTTAAGCTAATACCCTTGAGCTCAGCGATGTGTGTTCTGTCTACCAGAGTGTGCTGAGCATTGCGTGCTGTGGTGAGGGTCGTATGTTGACATTAGGGAAAGGAAACGTAGCCGGATCACATGACCTCGGTCGTTCCCAGGATGTCCCGCGTGGGCCATACACTAGTGTAAGTCAAAAGTCAAGAATGTGGGAATGGAACCAGAGACCCTCTTGCGACATGGGAAACGTCCTAAGCAGCAGACAGCAAGAGCTTCAGCTTCATGCACGATTTAGATAGCCACTCTGACCACTGTAAACACAGCACGCTTTCGCATCAACAATCTCAACAGAAAACACACTGCACGCTGAAGACCTCTGAGTTTTTGTCTTCAGTATGTGCCTGTGCTTAGGCTGGCGAGTACACAAACGCGACAGCGTGCCAAAGATTTGTCTCTTGCAAAAACAATGGTCTTGGCTTTGTAGGGAGAATATAGGGGAAGCCAAAATAAAAAAAAGGAAGAAAATTATCCAATCAGTCTTCAACAGCCAAATAATGAACACCTGCATTGTACAACAGCGATTACAGACGGCTCTAAAAATAAAAAATGAGCGAACATTATTGAGGCCTAGACACAGTAAAAACCGTATTGCAATTATACTTTTGTGCAACGTGATGTTGCAGTTTTGTTTTCATTTGTGGATTTTATCCATCTTTAATCGTGGCCAGTTCTTTTCACCATCGCAGTCTGGAAAGGTGAAGCCACAAAGTGTTATTGGGCAATTTAATGCACTTGGAGGAGAATGCCAAGTGCCAATTTTGGTACATCAGCTAAGAGATGGATGCTGATTACAACTGAATTAAATAATGGCGAATCCTACCCGCCCAGTTACACCCCCTAATACACCAGGCTTGGATGGTTGGTTCGATCTTGTGACCTTCCAACACCAAAAAACTGTGATCGTTCCCAATAGATCACTATTCTTGTTGCACAAGAAACAAACTTAGATGGCTCACTGCAGCATTCTGAAATATAAGCCCAGATAAGACCAGTCCTGCAATGGCTGGCGAGAGCGTCTTTTTTCCACTTTCCTGATCAGGGATCCAAATTGAGCTTCTTAATTTTAGCTCTCAAACAAGTAAACAAACACTGCTTTCACCACACCCAGCACTTCGTGAAGGTGGAGCAGACTCGAGACTTTACAAGGGTTGTCTGAAGAGGAAACATTGCTAATCACAGAGCTGTCGATCACTGGTTTTGGAGACGTTTTGATAAAAGGGATTTGGATGCCATTGATTTTTATTGTCTATTAGTACGATTAGTTCCTCAGCTCCTGATCTGTAAATTAAAAGACAAACACATCTTGGCTGCTCTAACGTATCTGAAGCTAGTGGAACAATTATGTCAATTTGATTTTTCTTTGTCATTTCTTCAGGAAACAAGAAATTGAAATGCAGGAGTAGGAGAATGCAGTGATCTTTCTAAAATGAATAATTTTATTAATATTAATTCATATAATGGTCTGGAGTCGTATCTGGTTAGTTTAGTGCTTTAGTATCTGTGCTGCGATACCCAATATTGTTTCCTGTCTCTCCCCTCTGCGTCAACGTTAAATTCACTTCGCTTTGTGTCACAGGAGGCAAAGGTTATTTTTACTCTGTGTGGGAGGGTGGGGGGGGGGGGCAAAGAGTGCTTCTAAAGGTCAGGAAGGATAGAGGAGAAGGAGAAGAAGAAGGCTCTGCTGTTGTCGCCCTGCTTGTCTGGCAACGTTCAGGTTAAAAATAAGCCATTGTTGCACCTCTGCAAAGGCCAACAAATGCATCAGCATCCGCAGTTACCCAGCTGAGAGAGAAAAAAGAGAGAGAGGTGTGCATGAGTGAGACAGAGCAAAGAAAAGATAGAGCGAGTGTGAGAACGTGTGGGTTGGTGCATGTGCATTCATTTGTTCCTATTCAACAAGTGAATGAAGAACCTTAATGAAAGTGGAGTTTTCTGGAAAATGAGGCTGCAGCTCGTGTGTGATTCACATTGAATGCTAAAAACCCACTTTAATTTCTACAGATGATACAATACAGAGAGAAAAATCATTCAGGGACTCAATTTGTAAGATGTTCCATGAGTCTTGTGACTTCGTGACTTGACTACATACTGCGGTTACTTTTATATTCATAGTTGTAAGATGTATGCTGGCTTGAGCCCATTGACGGTCCTTTTGATGGTGGACAGACGTAAGTATAAGACCTCCGAGTGATCTGTGTCTACAGACCAACTCAGGAGGAAAGAACTTTCTTGTTGTGACACGATCCTTTTTTGTTCAGAATTCAATATTTCTGATGAAAAGACAGGAGCTGGTGGAGTTAAAGATGCTGAGATTTCTGCTGGGAATGACAAGGATAGACAAAATTAGGAATGAGTATATGAGAGGGACACCTCCGATTGGATGGTGTGGAGACAAAGCCAGAGGAAGCGAGATTGCACTGGTTTGGACATGTGCAGAGGAGAGACGAGGAGTATATTTTGAGAAGGACATTTAGGATGGAGCTGCCAGCAGAGAAGAAAAGAGGAAGGACAAAGTGGAGGTTTACGGATGTAGAAGACATGCAGGCAGTCAGGGTGAAAGAGGAAGATGCAAAGGACGGAAAGAAATGGAGATGGATGAGCCACTATGGCGACCCCCTAACAGGAGCCTCAGAAAGAAAATGAAGAAGTCATCTGGCCAGCTCAGGTCTTTACGATTCTCCATTTCCCCCACATCCAGACATTGACTATGAGAGTTGAACCATGAACTATGAACCTTGACATAAACAGATGTTACAAGAAAAACACCATTACTTCATTCATCTGTTAGGGGTCATAATATTTTGGGGCACATACAAAAATACTTAGATCATGGATTTCATGATGTTAGCTGGGATAGTAATCAAGAGTTTCCTTATTTTCCCAATGTTATCTCCAGAAATAGCTCTGCATGCATGGAAACAGGCCAGCTTATCTCAGTTTGTGAACAAACCACGGTCAACACATGCTCGTCAAACGATGAACGTGCCGCTACATACTTCAGCGGATAGCCTCACACGGCACGGCTACAGATGAATTCTCCAAAGGAATCACAGTTCAACAGCTGAAGCTAACATGTGAAATCTGTGAACTAGGACGCTCACATTAGGGCAGTGGGGCTCCAGTGTTTAGGGACTAAGCCTCAGGATTGGAAGGTCATGGGTTTGAATCCTGGACCAGTAGGTTGCCTTGAGGTACTGTCCCAATCACTGCTCCCTGGATGCTACAGAAACAGATCCCCACTGCTGCACAGATTGTGGATTAAACACAGAGGATGCATTTCATTGTGGTTCACTGTGTGCTGTGCCTTGCGTTACAGGGGCAAATAGTCACTTTCACTTCGCTTTCACTTCAAATGACATATAAATGACCAGTAAAACATCATAGTAACTGATGTAGCCATGGCTTAACAAACACCCCTCTGTTTCCAGTCGACGACACATAGACACTAGGTAACAGCTGGATTTTCGTGAGTGTGCACTGAGTGTACATTTTTGAGCGTAGCTCAAAAAGTTAAATCAGTGGGTCCAACTTGTCCTACAAAAAGGAAATAAGTAATAGACCCTCTATTTAGGTGGCTTTTCTGCTGTGTATGAGGGATCTTTCACTGCTGGCTGAATTTGATCAGCATGCATTTGGTCGACTGTGCAACGTCAGCGCACAAAATCAAAACAGTATGCTAATTTAAGTCAGCCATAACAATAAAACCATGTACTGCAATCCAAAGAAACAGCAGACCCTCATAAAAATGCAATTGATTGCTATAAGAATAAGCATCCAGGGTCTTTCTCCACAAGTAACGTTTAAACAACAATTTTAGAGCTGATAAACCAGCTGATTAGCTACAATGCCTCTTAACTATCTTGATTTTCTTGCAAAATAAATGTTTTTGTATTATAATGATTGATTATGCTATTATATATGATTGATTGCTCAAAGGGGAAGTAGAGTTTCCAGCTTCTCCACACGCACAACCCTCATGCTGACTTTCAGCTGAGTCAGAGGTTCTTTTTTTCTGTTTTCATTTTCTTTTTCATTTCATGGTAGATGTCCTCTAAGCAGCACCTCAGAGTTGGAAAAATGATCTGCAATAAACTTTGCCAGCTGTTCAACTTTAGCTCCAACCTTTATTGTTTCTTAAGACCCATAACATGCATCAAATGGTGTGTTTTCCCAATTTTTGCCCCATATTTGACATGGCTGTGAAATCTGGCTGCGGGACATTAGTCAGGCGGGCTTAAATATTTACAATAACATTAATATTAGTTAATTATGTAATAATTACGAATGGCATAACTGAACTCCAGTTATTGAGCTTTAAAATCAAATCCTACCATGAACAGACACAATCACACTTTTAAAGTGCTGGTCCAGTGCTGGTCCAGAGAGATAAATCAAAGTAAATCCTGCAGAAAGCTTGGAGAGAAAAATAAATCTTGAAAACAGCCTGTGCGGGAATTCTCTGAAAATCATTTGTCCAGACTTCTTTCTTAAGGCTTCAGAAAAAAAATGCCCCTTGAGAGATTATGTTCCCAACTTAAATCATTACTTTGTAGTACATAGAGATTCTGGATACTGTTTTTCGAAATGATCAATAATTCATCTTGAAGCACAAAATGAGGCATGAAAAGTCGAGTTTTATTAACTTAAAGGATTGCTGGAGTTTTATGCCAAGGGAACCACTAATGCGGTCTGCTGTCTTAAGCACACCATTCATCATCGTGGAAAAGGGGACTTTTCCCCTTCTCAGTGTTCACAACACACACCCACACACCCACACACACATCTAGGAGAACAGCATGGACTGGACACAAAAGAAACAAAATAAAGGAAATTAAATTGCTGTCAAATATTCCCCACAATGCACAATTCATAAGAGCCCAAGATTCTAGATGCAAGATGATTGCAACAAAATACCATCGCCATGTTATAGAAAAGAAATGAGAATTATTTAGCCTTGCAACAGACTTACATGGTAGATGATGTCTTGTTTGAACTTCCAGTGTTTTCCAAAGACCCTTATTCAGTTTTAATAGCACTTGTATCATGTGTCTTAACTATTGCGTAGGGTTTCTCTACCAGCAAATGCTGCAATGATGGCGCCCAAGACACATTTATACCCGTTTTAAATCTGATCACATAAAAATGTGAGTAGGCGGCCTGAGACACAGATGCTGCAGGAGTGTAAATGCATCTCTCCAAGCCACATATAACAACAAGCCTCCCCGGAGGCAACGCCGCTGCCTAGCATGACTCTTGAGCCTCTTCAGATTATCATTCCTCTGCTGGCCTTTGATCGAGCTAATTAGCTGAAATAACTTTGGTTTGGTTTGGTTAACTTTGACTTCCTCTCATTGTCTCTCAGCATTTTACTATACTATAATGAGCACACGTGGATGACTACAAGAAAATGACTCTGGATTTAAAAAAATCTTCTTGTGAACAGAAGTGAACAGTGCTGTGCAAAATGCGAGTTTTGAAAAGAACAGAAAAATGAAGGACAACAAAAAATATGAATGTGTGTTGTATCTACATTATATATCTAGATTTTAATGTGGCTGATTGGAAACAAATGTATGTGCTGTGTATCTTTTCTTCTTCTTCTTTCGGCTGCTCCCGTTAGGGGTGGCCACAGCGGATCAACCTTCTCCATTTCTTCCTGTCCTCTGCATCGTCCTCCTTCAAAACAACTGCTTGCATGTCCTCTCTCACCACATACCTAAACTTCCTCTTTGGTCTTCCTCTTTTCCTCTTTCCTGGCAGCTCCATCCTCAGCATCTTTCTCCGCTTATAATCCTCGTCTCTCCACTGGACATGTCCAAACCAATACAACTGCTTCTCTAACTCTGTCTCCAAAGCGTCCAACCTGAGCTGTCCCACTAATGTACACATTTCACACCCAACGCAAATCTCAGCATCTTTAACTCTGACACCTCCAGCTCCACCTACTGTTTAACCTCATCTGTCAGCCTGCCCATTACCATTGCAAACAAGAATGGGCTCAGTGCTGATCCTTCAAGCAATCCCACCTCTACTTTAAATGCAGCCATGACTCCTACTGCAAACCTCACCACTGTCACACTGCCCTCATACACATCCTGAACTACACTCACATACTTCTCTGCAACACCTGACTTCCTCATACAAAACCACAACTCCTCTCTAGGCACCCTCCAAGTCCACAAAGGAACAATGCAACTCCTTCTGACCTTCTCTGTACTTCTCCATGAACACCCTCAGAACAAACATTGCATCTGTAGTATCAGCATACTCAGCATAAATCCATACTACTGCTCACTAATCCTCACTTTTATCAACCTCGCTTCCACGACTCTTTCCCATAACTTCATGCTGTGGCTGATCAGCTTCATCCCTCTATAGTTACTACAGCTCTGTGCATCACCCTTATTCTTGAAAATTGGTACCAGTACACTTCGTCTCCATTCCTCAAGCACACTTTCCAAGACTGTGTTAAACAATCTGATCAGAAACTCAACTGCCATCTCCTCTAAACACCTCCATGCTTCCAATGGTATGTAATCCAGACCAACAGCCTTTCCGTTCTTCATCTTCTTCATTGCTGCCCTTACTTCCATCTTGCCAATTTGCTGCACTTCCTGGTTCATTATCCTCAAATCATCCAGTCTTCTCTCTCATTCTTTTCATTCATCAACCCCTCAAAGTATTCTTTCCATCTGCTCACCATGCTCTGCTTGTTAGTGAGTACGTTTCCATCTCTATCCTTTCTCGCCCTGACCTGCTGCACATCTTTCCCAGCTCAGTCTCCTGCCTCAATGCCACCTTGCAGTCTTCTTTCATATGTGCCATGTATAAATGCTTCTTTTTAGAATTGTACATAAATTTAACAGAATGTATTTCAGATACTACTCAGATGACCAGACCAAGTGTAAACAAGGTCAGTGATGCTTCTCAGTGTTTTCACTTTTAATGACATTATGTTTGGTGCTGTTTAATCTAATGAAAAGTATTTGTGATCAAGTAAATGCACTTTTTGCTAAAACCGAAAAACAGCATGTGATGGTTCATCCCATGGGTCAAGCTCGGAAGGCTACGTCAGCAAAGGTAAAAGTTTTAAAGCTAGATGGTCTGTATTGCCTTCATGATAAATTAAAACATAATTTGTCTCATTTTTTTTTTTGAGCCTATCATGATATCCTCAACTACAGGTTTCACCATAAAAATAGAGATAATTAGGCCGGTTTAAAACTAAATGCTGTGTTTGTAAAATTTTATTGGTACTGGTTTTGAATAGACGAGGAGTGGCGGTGGTCTAGTGGTAGGATGCTTGCCTATGGATCTATGGACCAACTGTTCACAGGTTCAAATCCCACCTCTAACACTACCACCATTGGGTTCCTGAGCAAGACCCTGAACCCCGAGTTGCTCCAGGTGGACTGTCCCTGTAATTAGGACATGGAAGTCGCTCTGGATAAGAGTGTTGGTTAAATGTCGTAAATGTAAATAGAATGTTAAATAAGATGTCTCTACTGGCTTTTTTTGTCATAAAAACATTGTGAACCTTCAGTCAAAGATTTATTGAAGCATCATATTACATTTTAGCCATCTTACTCTCCACTAGGCCCAGTTCCCATTAGAAGAATGGGCATCCTTAGGAAAATAACCATAAAAACCTCTTGGCATCAAATGTCATTCAGATGGTTATCCTCTTCCTCTGCCATTAATTCTGTACATATTGCAAACACTCATTTTGAGTGAGAGATTTCTCTTTAAGAAATTGATCAAAAGTCAGGCCACCAGAATGACAGAGCCTACTCTTGTCCATATTGTCTGGCCCTGTTGAACAGAACTCCAAAGCACAAGCCCGCAGGGTCGATTTTGCAGTCAGTCATACCACAGCCACCACTGGTCGGTTACCCATTATGTAACTAGTGCCATCTGATATTCCTAGGGTGCATGCTTTTCTTTTCACACAACACTGATCTGCTTTCAAACATGTAACTCCAAATTACATGACCAGGTTCGACAGCATGGACTGAGAGCTATCAGTCGCTGGCTGAGGGGATCTTATGCAACTTTGAGAAAGCAAGCACCCTGAAGTAGCAAGCAGCACACAACGCCTATTTATACCCCCCAAACAGCTGCCTGGCAGGGCTAGTATGTCCCCATGGGACAGGCAGGTCAAAGGGCCTGAGGACAATTGTGGTTTCTCCCCACCACGTCCTTCACAAATGGACGCCAAACGGCAGAAGGTCGAGGTATTTGATCATTCCCTCTCTTTCTCTTTCTGGAAAGATCCCGTGTATGTAGGTGCAAAATCCAAGCCAAACAGGAGTGACGTTTCAGCGCTGCCAGACTCATAATGTTTCTTCAGGGGTGGATTTCAGGATGAAAACTGTAGCTGTACTTCAAAAGCTCAGACAGGGGTCTTCAGATTTCTGTCCTTATGTTAGCTTTTTTCTTTCTTTTTTTTTTTTTAACAAACCCAAAAAAGAGCAGAAAGGAACCCTCTTCAAGATAAGTCCAGCCTTAAATAACACTTAAGGATAGAGATTAAAGGATTGCCTCTAAATGAACATTATTCCTCATCAACAGCTGCACCAGATCGGAAACACCAGGTCATGTCTGCTGTTGGAAATCTGCGTTTATACAAAGCTCACCCATTTTAAGATCATTACGTCTATAAAGTATGATTTTTACATAGTACATTGTGTTTACACAGTTTATATACCTTATAGTACAGATTCAACATATAGGAGTTTTAAAATTACAAAGTATTTTCCTAAGAAGTCCATATATTATTAGACGTTTATATTTTTTATTAGAATTTTTATTTTTATTTTGTTCTTGTCTTCTTCTATCATTTCTGTGCAGCAATTTCCCTCCAGATCAATAAAGCTCTACGAATAATCCTGTACTCTGGTACGCTATTTGGTTCCATAGGCCTCCCATTACTTGTTGATTCCATTTCCCATGTAGGGATAAAACTAATGAATGAAATTTCAAACAAGCTGTGACCATACATGAATGAAGGGGCGAACTGACAAGTACTGTATTTCAGTCAATCTTTCCTTTAATGCAGATGTAATTAAACAGTGATAGGCTATAATAAAATCACCAGCAGCTTATTGGGACCCCTGTAAACCCCCCATTCCGACGTCCCAGACTGCAGAGGAGAAAAAGAAGGAAAATATAGAAATGGTTGGGATACATACCGTGAAAAAGGCGGTGAGGATGTTCAGCAGCTGCTCGTGATGTCCTCTCCTCGCCTGCCCATGTTGCTGTGTGACTTGGAGAGCTGTGGAGCTGCTGAAGGTGGTCCAGCAGGGGGGTTGGCTCATTGAGAGACTCCCACAGCTGCAGCATTTCCTGTAAAATGTTCCTGAACCCTCCCTGCTCATTCAGTGTAATTCACCTCTGCTTCATGTGTTACTCATCTGTGCTGCGGATACTCACTATTCCAAATTCATTTTCACTCTAATTAGGAAACATTTTGTAGATCATATGAGGTTGGTATAGTGTCGCCCCCTACTGGACAATTAAACAAACGCTGCCAATCACTTTAGGAGGGAGCTGATTTGGGAAGGCTGTGTCTCAAATCACTCAAACATTTCCTACTTCCAATATAGGGAGTCTGATGTAGAGGTCTATATGGTGAAAATAAATCCATCCATTCTTTTTTCTGTCCATCCGTCCATCCATCCAACCATCCATCCTTTTTTTTGTCCATCCATCCATCCTTTTTTCCCGGACTAGGCTAGTAAAAAAAAATGTTTCCCCCTATTTTCGCCTTAGACACTCATCTAAGGCAAGCCATAGAATGTTTTTTTTTTTTTTGCAGTGGAACAGAAAATCATTACCTACACCTTGGGCTTCAAGAGGGAATTTAAAACTGTGTGGTAAACAAGGTTGCAGCACTATGGATCTTTCAATAAAAGAAAAAAATACTAGAAGCCATGGCTTTAAAACATCTTTAATCAATGTGGTCACAAATTTCAGATCAAACCCACCCCGTCACCTCTCCTTCTATTTAACTCCACTTTATCTTTTCTTTTTTTATCATCCCATCATTTCTTCTTGTCTGTGGAAAAATGGAAATGATTGTTTGCAGGTCATTTTCTTTCTCGGCTCAAACCAATCTGGTCTTGGATCTTATCGTCAAGAGAAATTGAACATTGTAAATGTTTCTTTAGTGGAGCGCTGAGCCTCGGTCTGAAAGGCTGTCCCCGGGTGTGAGTGCTCACTTTCACTCAGCTCTGCACAATATGTTGCCTTAAATTGGATTTGAAGCAACAGTCAGGAATTGCTGTCTGCTTTCATTATCGCAGCAAATGATTTCTGAGTCGGAGGTGCCTGAACAACAGAGCACAGCGGAGTACAGCAAATGTACCTCCACAAAGACGGGGAGCAAACATAAGCTTTTTATAAAGTTTTAGAAAAACTGATTTTCAGTAAATCATTTCTAAACATTATTTTCAAATCATATGTTTAGTGTAATTTTAGCATCTACTAAAAATGCCTTATGACTTCATTGGATCAATTCCTGGAACACAGAGAGAAAAAGAAACCATGTGGTTTCTTTCAGCGAAACATCAGAAATGACTTTTATCAATCTTGCAATCACAATCACAAGGCTTGGACCTATTTTTCTAATTTTTTTAATGAAACAATATTTTATGCATTTACCATACTGGATAACACTAGTTTCCCAACGCAGCTGATTTGCTAACATCTGTAATATATTTAAAATGCAACTGTTCAGGATAAAAGCTTAATTTGTTCAATTTTGAAATCAGATTTGGACCTATTTCATCAAATTAATGACTTAATGTCTAAAGGTTGTGAGACTTCATGGATGAGAGGTTATGAGAGCTGTTAGGAAACATTAAGTTTTTTAGATATTTAATTTATTTAATCAAAAATTGTATACCCAGAAAATCTTCCCCCTTTTCCCTAAAAATCAAACACCCATTCTTGCAACAACGCTGTTACAATCCATGCTCTCTGTTAGTAAACGGCAGTATTAATGCAGTACTGATGGCTGTATTACTTATTTACTGATAATCTACACCAGAAACAACAGCAGACATATTTGCAGCAATGACTGGTGCCTTTGCATTACATTAAATATTCGGAGACTAGTTTTGCGAGTTAGGTTTATGTGTGTAACACACTCACATATAGGGCTTGTGGAAGTCCTGCCGTGTCTCCTTCCAGCAGATAAGTGTGCGGATGCTCTGTGGATTGTTGGCCACCACATGACTGCTGTAGGCCTGCAGGCTGCTGAGTGCCTTTGCAATTCCCACACACACCTGAGCCTTTTGCAGGAGCGGCACTGATTCCAGACCGCATGCAATTTCATAGGCCTTGGTAAAATACTCACAGCTCTGGGTATATTCACCCTGCAAACACACACACACACACACACACACACACACACACACAAGCAGCTAATTGTTAACAATCAACAGTGGTGTTTTCTGCTTCGTTATAAACACTGCTGTGAATGTTATCCTGTGCTGAATGCCACTGACACCTTCCCTGAACTTCCCTGAATTAGGATAGACTCAAGAGACGGAATGAGGACCGAGACGGTGGAACTGATGAAAAGGCTGGAGGTGGGGCTGGAGGTGTCAGAGTTAAAGATGCTGAGATTTTCGTTGGGTGTGACGAGGATGGACAGGATTAGAAATGAGTATATTAGAGGGACAGCTCAGGTTAAACCTTTTGGAGACAAAGTTAAAGATGCAATATTGTGTTGGTTTGGACAAGTCCAGAGGAGAGACGAGGATTATATCGAGAGGAGGGTGATGAAGATGGAGCTGCCGAAAGAGGAAAAGAGGAAGACCAAAGAGGAGGATTATGGATGTGTTGGGAGAGGACAAGAAGAAGAAGAAGCTGGTCAGTTACTTGTGCTCGTCTCTAAGACATACTATCCTTCTTACTCTGTAGCTGTGTACGGAACCGAGACACATGCAAGCATCCTGGAGGTGCTGATCCTGACCGCTCGTCTGAGACACTTCAGCATATTTCTGCAGGTACTGAACCGTCTCCTTCACTTTACCCTCGCTGTAAGACAAACACGATCACTGTTTCACAACACGTTTCAGAAAGAGTCTCAAAATTCAAAACCAGTAACGTGTGTGTTTGTGTGCATGTGTGCACACACCCCTCCAGAGATTTGGCCTTGGCTTTATATGCCCTCCCCACACTTCCTGGGTCCCCCAGCGCTGTAGCGATCTCCACAAATGTGTTCAGAAACTGACACGTATATAAAAAGAAACAACATTAGCTCACTCATGCATGCGTTGGGGCTTGCTTTTGTGTGACAGCATGAGTTTGTGTTAATGTGTCTGTCTGGATGTGAGACCCCTGACCTTTATAGCAGTTCTTTGATCGCCTAGGCTCTGATACGCTAGAGCCACTCTATACGCTGCTTCTCCCTCCACCTTCTTATCACCCCCTAACAAAGAGCAAGGAAAAGGCAGAAAGATAAAGAAAGACTTCAAATTCAATTCAATTCATATTCAAAAAGACATAAAAACCCAAGCAAACGAACCTTCTTTAGCCATTTCATAGGCCTTATGAAGAATATCAATGGCCAGTTTGTGTTCTTTATTCTGCAGGTTTTTCTGCGCCTGCAGATCGTAGACCATGCGGAGCCCCTCACATGCACAAGACTGGAGTGTACGTTCACTCTCATCCTGCCATGAACGTCCCACTGCCAGATGGTGTGATGCCTCATAATGCTTCTGGGCCAGTTCCAAATCACCTGTGAATGAGTTTAAATTTATATAGGAGTGAATCTCATTAAAAGGTAAAAGTAGTTAGTTGAACTATTTAGAGCATCTACGCTCGAGTCTCAGAAAGATCAATGTGCCTTTTTCCTTCTCCAGGATAAACTAATTTTGCTGTCCTCATTATGTAACATTACACAAAAATCCCATCCACTCTCTCTCTCACTCACTTACTCACTCACTGCTGCTAGTCCATCACACACACACACACACACACACACACACACTCCTACAGACAATTTACAACTTCCAGTGACCAGGATGAGAGACTGTGAGAGCGATAACACCAAGTTTAACACACCTGCTCCCCATTCACACCTGAGACCTTATAACACTAATGGGTCACATGACACCAGGGAGGGAAAATGGCTAATTGGGCACAATGTGGGCATTTTTCACTTAGGAGTGTACTCACTTTTGTTGCCAGTGGTTTAGACATGAATGGCTGTGTGTTGAGTTACTTTGAGGGGACAGCAAACTGACACTGTTATATAAGCTGTACATCGACTACTTTACACCGTATCAAAGTGTCATATCTGCAGTGTTGTCCCATGAAAAGAAAAAATCAAACTTTTACAAAAATGTGAGGGGTGTACTCACTTTTGTGAGATACCGTATAAGGCTCTGTATATGCACATATGTATAAAACCATCATATATATGTTTTTGTCTTTATTGCAAGTATGTATGTGTGTGCTACCTTGCTCTAAGTAAAGCTGGCCTAAGTGTGCATTGGCCTCAGCCTCCCTCTTGCCAGAATCCATCTTAATCTTGCAAGCGGTCACAAGGCCGAGCTCAAAGAAATGAAGCTGGAGCCACCTGTCATCTATCTCTGAGAAAAACCTCGCCAGGGCCAGATAATTCTCATACACCTCCTCATGCTGATCTAGAGAGAGGGAGGATGGTCAGCTGCATTTTCGATATATACAACTGACTGTAACTGTAATGAGCAGCAGCACTACCTGCTCTTTCTGCAGCCTCAGCACTCGTCAGGTGCTTCTTCAGCATCTCCAGTTTGTGTGGCTGCTCCTCCAGTGGAGGCTGCTGCCACCGTGTGCTCCCTTCTCCGTCCACCAGCCGGGACGCTTTCCAGCGCTGGAGCAAAGCAAAGAGCTCGGCGAAAGAGCGATGAAAGCCATCCTGCAACATGGACACGCAGACGTTTTGATGCAGGGGTTTCCGGAACCTGAGAAGAGATGAGTGAGAGTGAAATAATCTTCAGAGATCAGTGGACTTAGCTCAGACGAGAAAATTGCCATAATACCACAAGAAAGTTGACCTAATCTAGCAATCATATTCAAACAGTGATTTATCCACAGTAAATGAATCAGCTCTGAATAATCAGTCACACAAACATGAGTAAAAAAAAAAAAAAGTCTATCAGGAAAGATTTGTGTGATTTAGCTCATCAGCTAATTGACCTCTGCTTTTAACCCATGCACACAAACACCGTGCAGCAGTGGGCAGCTATTGAAAGCACCCGGGGAGCAGTGACGGGGATGGTACCTTGCTCAGGGGTACCTCAGGGCAACCTACTTGTGAGGGAATTGAACCCACAATCTTCTGATTCCGGGCCAACTCCCTGATCACTAGGCCACCGCTGCCCCAATATGCCAGTAATCGGCTCAGATGTGGAGTGGTGATGAAGGGGAAACCACTAAAATGTGCAGAGCTGGACACTGACTTCTTGTGGCTCATGTTTACACAAAGATGGATGTAAAGAGAATTTACTTATCATTCTCTACTAGCCTGGTTCCTCCATACACTACTCTACAGCTTTATGCTGAAAACTGACACTACAGTGCCCCCTTGTGGTGAAACCAAGCAAAAACACCACAATAATCACTGGATTAGGAGCCACTGAAAGAGCAAGTTAACACAGCAGCCTCCTCTGCAAGCAAAATTAATGATTTAAGGAATATTTAGAATATGCACACAACAGTGAACCAAAACAAAATGCATCCTCTACATTTATCCCATACACTTAATGTTGTTGCTGCTGTTGTGGTTGTAGAGATCCACTCTGAAATTTCTTCTCAGAGCACCATCTACCCACCTTGCTATGTCATCCTCTGTGATTGTGGTGGTGCGGCCTGTCTCGTTCTCATGACAGGCTGAGCTGGGTTGTTTGACTGTACTCTTCAGACTACAAAATACAAATGTAAATTACATTCAGTTTAGGCACACGAATCATGTGACTCGTTTAAAGCATCACACTGTGCAGCAGGGGGTGGCCATAAATCTGTTGGCCACAGAGCAGTGATGGGGATCGTACCTTTCTCAGCGGTACCTCAGAGTAACCTACTGGGCTGGGACTCAGTCCCACAGCCTTCCAATCATGGAGTGTAGCTCTAACCAATAGACCACCTCTGCCCCCGCTCTGGATAAAAGCATCTGGTTCTTCATTGCTACATCGCTTCATTTACACATAAATGAAATTCAGGGAAAAAGTCAAAGCACAGGAGCAGGAGAAGAAGTGTGAATTACAAGCAGAGGTAGAGAGTGATGTCACACCTCTTACAGTGTTCTGGAGCTCATTCTATCTGGGAACCAAGAATGAGAACAGTCTGGAGGAAGAGTGTCTTGTGCACAGGGATGGAGATGTCAGACAGTGTTTTATAGGAGACTTTAATGATGAGATGGAGTTTGACCTTTTCTGAATTATTTTAAATGGCTGGATCAAGAAGGAACTATAGGCCAATGTAAGTGATTTGATTCGATTCACACAGCTATGGGTGCTACATATTCAGTCTATTCTTGTTTGCCATGGCAATGGACAGGTTGACGGACGAGGTTAGAGAGGAGTCTCCGTGGACGATGATGCTTGCTGATGATGTTGTGGTCTGTAGCGGGAGCAGCTTGAGGAGAACCTGGGGAGATGGAGGTCTGCTCTAGAGAGGAGAGGAATGAAAGTGAGTAGGACAGAATACATGAGTGTGAATGAAAGGGAGGACAGTGGAGTGGTTAGGATGGAGGGAGTAGAGGTGAAGGTGGAGGAGTTTAAATACTTGGGATCAACGGTTCAGAGTAATGGTGAGTGTGGAAGAGAGGTGAAGAAGAGAGTGCAGGCAGGTGGGAATGAATGAATGGCAGGAGAGAACACAATCAGAGACGGGTACCAGCGAGGGTGAGAGGAAAGGTTTACAGCACGGTAGTGAGACATGCTCTGCTATACGGGTGTGGGATGTGGAGCTGATGAAAAGCTGGAGGTGTCAGAGTTGAAGATGCTGAGATTTTCACTGGGTGTGACGAGGATGGACAGGATTAGAAATGAGTTTACTAGAGGACATGCAGGCAGTTGGTTTAAAGGAGGACGATTCAGATGACTGGAAGAAATGGTAACGGGAGCAGCCGAACAAAAAGAAGAAGTTATTTAATATAATGTGCACATTTTGAATGATGTGTTTGCACACTGCGTATGCATAATGTGAAAGTGAGAGTGACTATATTTAATCGCGAAACAGCACAGCACACAATGTACATATACTTTTAAATGTACACAGTTACTTTTTTTTTATATTTTCTCTCATTAACTACCTTTATATTTTTTAATAAATCTATACATTTTTTAATTTTGTTCCCTATTTTCAGGTAAAATCGTATATTTATATAGAAAATAAATTGCTTCCGGATGTATTTCACTGCTGGTACATGTAAAACTTAGCCTGTGATAAAAAATTACATTTAAAAATTAAATAAATAAAAAGCATGTTCAGAGAATCTGTAAAAACGTGCCGCTGATAAACCTGCTAGAAAATCCAGGTCCAGGATTAATTAATCCACCCCAGGACTTTGCTCCAGCCGCCCAGCTCCCACGGTGAGCCTCCGCCACCGGTATGTGGAGTCTATGCAGTAGGAGCCAAATCCTGGAGTGGATTTCAAGTTTGGACCTGGATTCTCGATCTTCACTGTTGTGCGGTCTGAATGTTTTCCCCCTGCGGGCTGTTTTCTCTCACCGGCTCTTGGGAACGTTTAGTCGCTGGTTGATGTCTGGAAAAAGTCCAGTTTTCTGCCTGGACAACACAGTGGAGGCCATCCTGATCGGAAATCGACTGGAATTGCCTGGATTGAATCGTCCGGCGTGAAAATACAGCAGTTTTAGCTGCGCTGCTTTGATCCCAGGAGACTTTTATGAAAAAGTAAAGCAAACTGTCCTCAAACATTTGACAGTTTTAAATCGGAATAGACCAAAGTGTGTTAAAACATAATTTCTGAAAGCATAAGATCATTCTGTCGTTAAAAAAGCACAACTTACAGAAACAAACTCAGGTTGTTTTCGCATTCCTTCGCCCTTGGCCACGCGTCGCCATAGTAACCAGAAGCCTCGAGGTCCAACCAACACTCTCTGAAGTGGGAACAAGATCTTTCTGTTGAGCGCGTTGATTGAATTCATGCCTTTGAAGTTGAAAATGTAGAATCACCCTCAAAAGTCATCATTTTGTTTCTACAGTTTGAGACTCTAATTGTAACAAATACACTTAGACGCAGAGTAAACATCTGTAGCACTTTGCTTCAGAATTTACAGCCATTTCATTGGACTTTGGCACACCTTATTGTCTGGAAGTGCACTTTTTATTCATGACACACATTATTCATTACATAACAGTCCATATAGGCCGAAATGCAAATTAATACACTTATAAATGAGTCAAAATTCTGTGTCCCTTCCACACAGAAAGGACATGGACCACCCCGCCCGGGAAATCATCCCAGGACCTTCGGCGGGACCAGAGGCGTTTGGGGCCATCAAAGGAAACTTCTGCTGAAGGGATGAGTGGAGGGATGGATACATTGATGGATGGACAGAGAGATGATGGTTGCAATAATTTAGAGAAAATAAATTATCTTTCCAAACCCTTGTATACATATTTTCAGAAAGGTAAACAGTGCATGGCTTTGTATCTAAATTTAGTCTTTTAAAGTAACCATCACACAGCCAAAGTTCATGCTAATGGGAATAAACGTATCCTTTATATATATATGTTTTTTTAATCAAATCATTAAAAAGTTTGTACTTAATTTGCTGCAGTTTATTTATGGCAAAACACAGACCAACCAGCTGTCTCCTAGGGCTGAGAAAACAGCGACCTCCTGTAGGGTTCAGACTGCTGTTTAGTTTATTCATCTCAAACTTCTCCAGAGCTGACATGGAGATTTTTGGACCAGCACCACCTCCCAAATGGTAACTCTTCTTTAATGAAGGGCAGGGTGCAGGCTGACGAGCTCTACAGAAACAAAGGGCCCACAGTCACTTTGATGGGGAGAAAAGTCCAACGTTCTTTCAGTTCTTTTTGTGAAGTGACTCTGACAGAAAAGTGTTTTCAAAGCTTTCCTGTTTATTTCCTGTTTCTTTTATGAAGAAAACGTGGTGGCACAGTCAAGCCACAGATGCCCAAATCCAGTCCTGCAGAGCTGGTGTCCAGTAGTTACTGGGTGAGTTGAAGCACGTGTGAAGCAGCAAAATCTCTAAACTGGGAAATGTCCCTCCAGCACTGGGGTTATGCATCAGTGGTCTAAGCTCTGGATTTTGCCACTTTGATCCCATCCGTGGCCAGGAGTTTACAAATTAACAAATGGCCTTGTTCTACTTTTGAGGATGGTACAGCCCTCCCTCTTCCCCTTCGTTTAGCGCAACGTTAGCTTGTGGAAAAGTCTGAACTGGTTGTTAACATTGTCATCCGTGCACACCATCATCAAGAAAGTTTGCCCATCTTTTAATTCTGAAATTTAAAATAGTCATTCAGCCCTACACTGCAATTGGTTAAAGAATAATGATATATTTTGTATAATAGAACGATGATCGGCCAGGACTTCTGATACTGACCAACCTGCAAAACTCTCGGTTGTTTCTTTTTTTCTGCTGCATGGAAGGATGGATGGATGGATGGATGAATGGAATTCAGATAACAGACCAACGTTACACAAAGTAAATAATTTGTCACATATATATGTACAACGCAAGCCTTCACTACTACTATACCTTTATATATTCTTTTATATTATATTATATTATAACCCAGCCACTAGGGACTCACAATCCAGGGTATTTCTTTGGGCCAGTCCCAAGCCCAGATAAATGGGGAGGGTTAAGTCGGGAAGGGCATCCAGTGGAAAACTTTGCCAAATCAATATGTGGACACTGAAACAGAGTTCCACACAAGATCAGTTGAGGCCCAGTGCTGTTAGCCTACAGGGTGCTGGTGGAAAATTGGACTACTGCTGGCCAAAGGAGAAGAAGAAGAAGAGGAGGAAGGCATTCCCAGAGGGAGGATGGGAGAAAGAAGGGGCGGAGAGTGAAAGTGAGGGTAGGGACTTTGAATGTTGGCAGCATGACTGGTAAAGGTAGAAAATTAGCTGATATGATGGAGAGAAGGAAGGTTGATATTTCGTGTGTGAGAGACTAGATGGACGGGTGGTAAGGCCAGGTGTATTGGAGGAGGGTTTAAATTGTTTTGATGGAGACTGCAAAGTAGTGACAGGGGAGAGTGTAGCTAAACAGCATAGGATGGTGGTCTGTAGGATGACCTTCAAGGTCAAGAAGAGGAGGAAAGTGAGGGCATAGTTGAGGATGGAAGCTGAAGAAGGAGGGTTGCAAGGTTTATTTCAGGCACCCATCAAGAATAAGGGTGATGCGCAGAGAGAAGTATGTGAGAGTTGTTCAGGATATGTATGATGGCAGTGTAACAGTGGTGAGATCTGCAATGGGAGTGATGGATGCATTTGAGGTAGAGGCTGGATTACATCAAGGATCAGTGCTGAGCTCTTAAGCGCTGAAAGGGAGGAAAGTGGAGTGGTTAGGATGCAGGGAGTAGAGGTAACAAAGGTGGAGGAGTTTAAATACTTGGGAACAATAGTTCAGATTAATGATGAGTGTGGCAGAGAGGTGCAAAAGAGAGTGCAGGCAGGTTGGAATGGGTAGAGAAGAGTGACTCCTAAACGGGAGCAGCCGAAAGAAAAAAAAGAAGAAGAATATAATATAATCTAATATTATATTATATTATATTATATTATATTATATTATATTATATCATATCATATCATATCATATCATATTATATTATATTATATTATATTATATTATATTATGATTGTTGTATAGTCTATGGTGGTTTTCAGCCTGTGGGTCATGGTTGAACAAGTGGTGGTGATTTATTTAACTACAAAACATTGATAAAATCCATAAACATTTAACTAAATCAGTATAATATGAAAGATAATACTGTTCTCATAAGTGTTTAGAAAGAAGATTGCAGTTTATTTAGACTGAACTCAGTGGTTAGAGATTATTTGGACCATTTAAATCTTCTTGTGGTCAGTCATGTGGTTCCCAAATTAGGAAAGGTTCAGAAGTCCTTCTTTGCTTGTAAATGGTTCACTCACTCACTTAATCGCAAACTTGTAAATGGTTCTTAAAAGTAGACTTTTAACAAAGTAGACTGCAGTTTTCTTATACATGCCTTGCAGATTGTATACAGAAAAGTCATTTTTTTAACAAAGAAAACCCAAGAAGGACTATATCGCCTGGAAAACAGTGACCTCCAATAGAGCTCAGATTAATATTTTTTTTCTTCCAACTTCTCAAGAATTGATCCACCAGAAGACCTACATGTTCACCATGTTTTCCAGAGCTCGGGTTGAGGGGTCCCATTCCGAGTAAACTGTTTTGTAGATTTATTGAGTTCGGCACTATGACTGATGGACAGGCTTTCCAAGCATTGGGATTAGTTTAGTTTACAGACAGGCCACAGCATCAGCAGCTGCTCCATTTGTCATCTGCTTCCATCTCCTGCTGGTGAGCAGCAATCTGCAGTTTTATGTGGAAAGTGTTTGGTAGATGTTTACCACTTAACAGGGCTTCATGTTCTTTGTCAGAGTCTTTGGGAACCAAAATGCATGGAATCCCTGAGAGTAACATACCACTTCACCTCCTTTCAGAGCTTGAAACATGTTTTGGGTTATGTTTGATCATTTCTGTTTTTTTGTTCTTTATACCACAGGAAAAAATAATTCACTGAAAAACAATTTGCTCTTAGCAGTCCAGTAAAATTAGATGAGACAAATGATCTCAGGATTTGGCTCTTTCATGGTAGAGTCTCATGGTTGTAAAGTTGTTGCGATAATGTTGCCTAAACTTGCACATGTTCGTCTGGGAGCAGCTTTGTGGGAACATTTGTGTTAAATTTAAATAGCAATTTCACATTTATTCATTAAATCTCTGTAATTGACACCACGACACACTACTGTTAAATGTGTAATATCCTCTCATGAAGAACAACAGCATTTCCAGACATCTGGTATTATCAGGATCTAAGTGCATGGAAAATGTATAAGCCCTTCTGCTACTTTCATTAAGATGGTGGGGAGTTAAGAGTCGTGGTGAACTGACATAAAAGCTCAGTTAACAGATCAAACAACTTTTTATATTGAATGGGACTCTGTATGTAAGTTTATAGGTGGAGAAGGTGGAAATGTTTGTGGAGAAGTTTAAGGCTGCTGAACATCAGTGATCATATGAGCTAGTTCAGGATAGTTCTATCCCAAATAGAAAAGATTAGTAAATCATCAAAATTTGAGACATTTCATCAAATTCAGTTCTATTTTGGGAAATCCCAGCTTCGTCAGCAAGAGTTCCTTAGGTCAGAGATTGTTTCTGGGGCAGTGGTGGCCTAGTGGTAAAGAGCGAGGTCCCAGGAAGGTCGTGGGTTTGAATCCCAGACCAGTAGGTTGCCCTGAGATACCCTTGAGCAAGGTACCATTCCCATCACTGCTCCCTGGGGGCGGGATATGGCTGCATTTCGCTGTGGTTCACTGTGTGTTGTGCTGTTTTTCACAATGACAAAAAATAGTCACTTTCACTTCAAATTATTCTAACATTTAATTTCAATGTTCCTATTGGGCATTTGTGAAATATCTTTTCACTTTATAAAATGCTAATAGTTCTTGAAAAATGAGAAATGTATTGACCAGAGTTATGATGATAAAATATAAAGAAAATAAAGTCAACTTTTTTAAAGGGCAAGTGTGAAAGCAGTAGTCTGATAAAGGTATCTTCTTTAAGTTGCTGGAAGGCACATTAAAGTGAACCCATCCAATCCCTAATTCTATCAAGCATTTTCAATATTCCACTCTGTAGTGTTTTTTATTTATGAAAATACCCAAGTTGATAACTGAATTATATTTTTTCAAACCTTTCCAGAAAATTAAAATGCAAAAATGATCAAGAGTAGTGTGCTACTCTCCAGCTAGTGTGCTACTCCATACTGCAAATGCATCACCTTTAGCATGGCAAGCTTGTTTTTTTAAACTGACCCCATAATGCTGAATGTAGGCCAATTAATATTCAATGTTGGAAATGGCGAATTTAATTAATGTCAACTCTGCTGAACCTATATGATCAGGCTTCTTCAAGTTAAGGAAAGCAACACATTTATTGAGAGGCAATGTGGGGTTCAGACATGTCATTCAGAGTCCTGATGAAGGTGAGTCTCCTGGAGTGGTGGTTGCAGAGGGGCGATGGTGGCAGTCAAAGAAAGAGGTTCTCATCTGCAGAATCTTCACTGGCGGCAAAGTAAGAGGTTCTCATCTGCAGAATCTTCATTGGCAGGAAGGAAAGAAGTTCTCATCTGCAGAATCTTCCTTGGCGGCAAAGAAAGAGGTTCTCATTTGCAGAATGTTCGATGGTGGCAAAGTAAGAGGTTCTCATCTGCAGAATCTTCATTGGCAGGAAGGAAAGAGATTCTGATCTGCAGAATCTTTTCCGCATTAATTCTCAGAACTGAAAGAAAACAAATTTTGATATTTATTTTGATATTGGCTAGAACCCTGCTATGAAACGAATGAAACGTAATTTGATAGAAATCTGACCGCTCAACTATTCTAAAGTTTCTGACTGCATTAGTCAGCCCATTCGTCCAGCCACTGACAGGTTTCCTCAAGCTTTTCTTCCCCTCTCTGGCTCCTTCTCTCTTTCCTCTTCCTTTTTCAGCTTTTTGATTTCTTTTATCATCTCTCTGAGCCTGTTCTTCATCTCCTTCTGCTTTGTCTCCAGTTCCCTAATTATTTTCAGCTTTTCTTCTTTCTCTTTTTCCAACTCCTGCTCTTTGTCCACAAACTCCATAATCAACCTCTTCTGCCTTTCCAAGAACTCCTTTTCAAGCTCATCCTTTCTTTCCCACATTTTTGTTTTTACTTTTGCCTCTGGGCCTCTGCTCTAATTTTTGGCTGTTTCTCTTTCTTGATCAAATCCTTCCTTATTTCCAGAATGGCCCACAGATGCTCTCTCTAAAGCGCTTTCTCTCTCTCTCTCTAACAGGAGCTCAGCCTCGATTCAAGAGCCCCGTGCTTCTTGCTGGAATTTAAAAGAATATTGATTAATTTAATCAGAAACCATCATGAGAAAACAGACAGCATCAAAAAGTACTTTTGCTCTTGTATCAAGCCAATAAAAAAAGTTTGATTATGGGATCGAGCGTTAGTCTAGTGGACTAGAGAGAGAGAGAGACTTGATCCCATAATCAGAAATAAGTGTATAGTGTATAACACTGTATAGCTGCCCCCTGTGAGTGGATTAAATGCAGAGAACACACTTCAGTGTACTTCACTGTGTGTGTGCGGTGTGTTCACAATGACAGTACTTTCACTCCTGTGCAAAACGGGTGTGTCAGTTTTAAGTTCATTAAGGATTCTGTGTGAAACAGCTGATTAGGGACACTCAGTGTGAGGTTTGGCCCACCGGTGGAAGATTTCTGTAAGTGCAGTTTGCACAGAAGTCACTTTATCAAAGTCACTCACTCACTCACTCACTTGCTGCCTTGCTCACTCACTCACTCACTCACTGTTTTACTCTCTCCCTCACTACCTTCTTTACGCACTCCCTGCTGCCAAGCTCACTCAATTATTCTTTCACGCACTCAATTGCATTCTCCCTCCATCCTTTACTCACTCACTCACTCACCCACTCACTCACTCACTCACTCACTGCCTTGCTCTCTCCTTCATTCACTCACTCACTCCCTCACTTACTCCCTGTTTTACTCTCTCCCTCACTGCCTTCTTTATTTACTTCCTACCTTGCTCACTCCATCACTCTTTCACTCACTCACTCACTCACTCACTCACTTAATCGCATTCTCCCTTTGTCCTTAACTCACTCTCTCATTCACTCACTCACTCACTCACTCACTCACTTACTCACTCACTCACTTGATCGCATTCTCCCTTTGTCCTAAACTCACTCTCTCATTCACTCACTCACTCACTCACGTTTGTTTAAGTGGATGAAGAAAGCAGTTTAGTGGTATTTTTGTACTTTTCTAAGAGTGATTCCAACACAAGCACTCATGAACGTTGCTGAAGTGCTCATCGCTCTGGATAAAAGCATCTGCTAAATAATGAAAATGTTCCCAAAGTGTGCACGGGTGTGTGTTCATGCTTGCTGGTAATTGCCCAAGAGTGTCCCATTTCTAAAGTATGTAAGAGACCTAAGCACCCCCCTCCCCTTTCCTGCATCAACAATGGGCTAAATGTAAATCCCACTGTTTTACACGCTCCCACTCAAAAATACTGGGGAAGAATTTTAACATCACAAGGAGCAAAACCACAACCTTATGCGCAGGTCATTTGGAGCATCTTTGCAGTAAGAAAACACAATAAAAAAAAAATGTTTATCCTCTTCTGATATTAGTTCAAATCTATATGAAGTGGACGGGGTCTGTAGTGTGACATCACAAAAGTGGCAGGTGCTGCCTGCCTGGCAAATCTTTTCTTTCCATATTCAGCATGACACAACTGAACTGCAAGTGTTTTTACGAGCTGCTTTCCTTTAAACAAGTCTAGTCCCACACAAGTCTGATTTGATCAACATCTGTCTTGTTGAAACAGCTGCATAGCTTCCTATGAGCCTGGAGCTACAGGCCTATTAACTCCAAGCTCTGAGGCTCGATCCATCAGTGGCAGATGTGTGCGGACTTTATTGGTTAATGCACTTCAAACAGCCACTCAGTAAAACTAGAGAAATTACACTGAAGAGGAAACACTTATATTCATTTGAAAAAATCCACTATGAGCTGAGTATGATTTCTTTAGCCTTATCTCCTCGCCCTATAATAAGTTTCAGGGACTAGATTGTTAGCGGTCAGTTTGAGTTTGAAGTGTTTTTAAAGCTTTTTCTTAGTAGCTCATTTAGGGTGACATGAGAAACCCTTTTTAACGTCCTTATTTTTATTTAATGAAAGTTTTTATTTCTTTTTCTTTTTCTTCAAGTTTGCGTCTTTGGCCTTTGTTGCGGTTTTTATCTAGTTTATGGAATGACGTTTCCCAGCGCATCTCTAAACATTTGAAGTGCAAGAGGAGGATAAATCTAAAAACAACAAGCAATTCTAGATGTAATCTCATCAACATCACACAATCAAATCATGAGGTGCCAAAAACTAGCGTTTTAAAGACTGGAGAAATAACTGAAAGAACTAATACGAAGAATTCTATTATACACTGCAAAAAACAACAACTAAAAGAAAATTAAAATGTAAATAAGATATTTAAATCTAAACAAGCATCCAAATTACTAATTAAATATATATATATATATCCTTACTCTAGCAGTTGATCTGGAATTGGCTCATTAAATACTTATATGTATTTTTTGCTAATAGTGTTTGTGTAGAAGTGTATGTTTTTAAAGAAGAAGTCTTAAGAGTTTTACTCAAGGTGGTGTCAGTCCTTCGGCTGCCCCGAGGTCAAAGTTTACGAGGTCATGGCAGTAATTGCTGCCAGAGGTTTGCCTCTTGGCACAGGATGACCTTTGATCTGCTCGGACAGGAATGGGTTCCTGACTGATTTATTTGGAGGATTTATGATATATGCTTGCAAAGGTTTACTGTCTACCCATTCTTCCATCCATCCATCCATCCAACCATCCATCCATCCATCCTTCTATGCACTATGGCTGGGGATATTAAAGAAGAAACAAGTCTTGTTCATGAGTATGTACATCATGTTCATTAATGTGTAGTGTGTGTGTGTGTGTGTGTGTGTGTTTGTCTGTGTGTTTATCTCCATGTGTGTGGTCCACAAGCATATCCATGTAAAAAACAACCAAGACTTGCTGTCGCCTTTTAACCAACACAATGAATCAGATGTACAGCCTAACAACTTTGATTTTAGGAAAAAAAAGTTTTATTTAATATTAAATTGGGAACGATAGGCAGTGATACCGAAATGTCCCAGGAATATATAAAAAATGTTTTATATAATTTAGATTATTTTAGATTATTCCATTTCATTTGTCTTTTGTGTAATAATTGTGTCTCTACCATGTGACTGTCATTGCTGTACTGAGAAAGGTTCAACAATCAAGTAATATGGTCCTCTGGTGGTCGCTTTTCTTTTACTGGCAACACATACACACACACACACACACACACACGCACACACACACACACACACACACACGCACACACATACACACACACCGAATTGCCTCAGTTTCTGTAAACATGCACGTACATCGTCTTCTCCAGTGCACACAGACTGCAGATTCCCATCAGAGCACTCTCTCTCGGGACCTTCCCTAATACGGCCTCCGGACAAGGCGTCCTCCAACTGACCCCCAACCCTCTTACATGGTACGCTGTGTGATCTCAGTGAGCGTGCAGGAGACTTTCGGCCGTTCTCATATTTACACTGTTAGTTTACTAGATGCTGTGAAGCTGAGCGCTGAGTGAAACAGAGGAATTAAAGCACGTGAATAGTTTTAACATATAACTAATAATTCTGTCAGTTTCACACCTTTGGCTGATTTTTGAAGAAAAGATATATTTTTATGTGTTCATTTAGAATAATTTTGCATGAATTAATCCATCCTTTACATATTTTTTAACGATTCTTGTCAAAATAAAGAGCAAAGTAGAGACTGAAAGCTAAATTCATTGCCAAGCTTTCATTTGTGGACAGAGATCTGATTCATGCTGATGAAACAGCCGTCCATGGTCACTGTTTCTCACTAGTCAGCGTGATCCCTGTCCGTGTGATCCCTGTCCGTGTGGGCATCTTCTGTCTGATGACAAAGTTGGGCAGTTAGTCTTCTCCTGCAAGTTTGAAAAAGTGAAAGTGACTATTCTTGTCATTGTGAAACACAGCACAGCAAAACAGTGAAAATACACCTCCGCATTTAACCCATACACGTGCAGCGGGGGGCAGCTGTTGAAAACACCTGGAGAGCAGCGGCATGGACAGTACCTTGTTCAAGGGTACCTCAGGGCAACCTACTGGTCTGGGATTCAAACCCATGACTTTCTGATCCAGGGGCCTAGTCCCTAACCACTAGGCCACCACTGCTGATGCAGCCACTGCATTTTACCCATAAACACAGGGTGCAGCTATTGAAGGTGCCCGGGAAGCAGTGATGGGGACGGTAGCTTGCTAAGGGTACCTCAGGGCAACCTACTGGTAAGAGATAACGGACAATCTTCCAATCCAGGGGCCAACTCCCTAACCACTAGGCCACCGATACACCGACTCCACTTCTGCCCCGACAGGTCAAGTGTGCTGACCTGTTCTCCAAGCATTGTGAGTATTAAATGTCTTATTTAGAGGACGAAATTGATCCTGGCTGGGATAATCCACTGTAGATGCCTTCTAAATGCACAGCTTATCTGGACCTAACATTCAAGAAACATTCTTGATCTCAACCTGAACTTTAACCTTCACCAAAAAGCTAAATCTATTGCTAATCCAGTGTGTCTCCAGAAGCACATATGACAATCTATGGGTGCCACCAATGTAAAGCTTGGTTCATTGGCTAATACTCGGTTATTGGTTAATTGGTCTAACAACAAAGGACAACAAAGGAGTATTCGGTGGGTGGTCTATTGGTCCATCTAAAGGTTTCTGCTGAAAGTGTTTTGAGTGAAATGTGTGCCACACGACTTATTGAAGTGCTCAACGGGGAAAGCAAAGTAAAATACAATTAAAATGGGCTTTAAACAGTTTCTGCTTCATATTTCCCCAATCTGATTTATTGGTGTGAGTGTGGTGTGGAGGGGGGGCCACTTTAGGACCAACAACAAGGAATATGTGAAATAAGAACATGCCAAGAAAGCCACATCCCACAGATAAGAGAGAGGGAGGGAGGGAGGGAGGGCACTATAAGAGACTTCATGGAAGTCTTTCTTCTGTCCTGCTCCAGCTGTCAGGACACACACATGTAGACCCTCCACTGGGCTCTCCAATCAGCCACACTTCTAAAGTCATTTGCTCCACATCACTCTCTTCTATTGGACCATACGGGATATTCTTCTTTCACTGTAGCCGAAAGACATTGGGCTGACACTTCTGTAAGGTAGGAGATAAACGTTTATGTTTAAACAATATTATTTTTCCGACGGACTAAATGGCATTAGGATAGCTACTGTATACATGTTATAAACTTTCTTTTTCCCTACCACTCCTCTTATCTGTCCCCCCACTCTGATTAAAGCCGCACAACGATGTTTACTTGTTGAATCAATTGCCCGTTTTTCCGCTCCGTATCTCCCCATCTCTCACTAACTGCTCAAAAAGCCCTGTTTTTCTCCGAAGAGGAACCATGTGGCTCCTGTGCACCACTGACCCAACATGAACCTTAAACATAAAAGCATGAGTTTCATCAAACCTGCGACGTGCAGAGATTTAAGTTTGTATTAAACAAAGTGCGTGTCTTCTGTTTAGGCTCAGAGGTTCAGATTGTTACGCCTTAATTACATCAACAGGAAAAAAACTTTTTTTTTAGGTTGCCACTCCTCCAGATGAATATCTTCTAAAATATCTTCAACAAATTAAACAGCCCAAGAAATGAAACAGTTCTAAAGAGGACTTATATCAGATTATTCCGAAATTCAATGGCTGTAAATAAGGTCAAAGTGGTTTGATGTGGTTCATTCTAGAGATTCATTCTAATGTTCCAAAATGTTCAACACATATAATCACTGATTGACTTTCCAAATCTGCCAAAAATTGTACAAGCTCCTTCTGAGTTCTTATATTTGATGCCAATGATGGTAAAATAATGGATGATGGATATTACTGTGCAGGTAATTACATCTTACAACACTGGGCATATGAATCTATATTTCAGTCCAAACTCATAACTAGTCTAATGGTGACATCACGAAACATGTGATTACTTTCTGTGATGCAGCTTTAAGTGGTTTTAAACACTTTGGGTGTTTGGTTCTTATCACCACCCCTAAGAACCCTTAAAGGTTTTTATATCTCGTATAGCTTTACTAAGCTGGTTTTAAGATATAAAGATTATGAAGAGTTATCAATCAAGTATTTTCCTTGAAGGTGAAATGTGAAACAGCTAAAGAAGGTAGAATAGGAAATCTAATTTAGTGTTAGATTTTGTCAGGGACTGTATTTTGAGCATCAACGGGGATTTAAATGATTACAAAATGAAAACCATCATTTCAGCTGATTGATCTATGACTGATCTACACTTTTTTTCTCCTTCTCCTCAAGCTGCCGTTTGAGAAAACAACCTCCTTGGGCCTCCATTCATGTGAGGAGTCCCGTCATGGCCTGGGTCACGATGTTAATAACAGCCATATCCTGCTCGCTGATGAGCCTTGGCCACTGCCAATCAAACTCCACCAATGATTTCCTATTCACCGATGACCCCACGGCTGTCCACACAACACTCTCACCTCTGATTCTGCCCCTGAAGCTGGACAGGTCAGCTGTCATGACCCCTGAGCCTGGACGCACCCTTCATGCCTCCCAACACAACTCCTCCTCTTCTTCCTCCTTCATTTCTGGGAACACTTCAAGTCCGGTCACTCCTTTTCCCAAATGCTCGAGCAACACATACATGAGGGGCCTTATAAAGTATGTGAACACGGTGATGTCATGTATCATTTTTGTGGTGGGCATAGTGGGCAATGCCACCCTGCTGAGGATCATCTGCCACAGCAAAAACATGAGGAACGGACCAAATGCCCTCATCGCCAGCCTGGCCCTGGGAGACCTCATCTACATCGCCATCGATATACCGATCAACTTGTATAAAGTAGGATATTCTTCATGTAGTATTTCGCTGTTAGCATCTGGGAGAGGCCTGGGTGGAGTGGTTAAGATATAGATTTCAAAGCCAAGGTTCAGTTTTCTAAACATTTCTCTCATTTTTCTAATTGAATTACTTGGCCTTTTAAAAAGCATTAATAATAATGCTGCTAGATAGCTGATACTCCTGTATCAGTGATGTCATGATGATGTCATCAAGCACCTTCGCAGTCTAGGGTCTGCTTTTGATTTTAGCAGAGGAATATTTACTGACCACTGGATTTCGTTTCAAGAGCACTTTCCAGCCTCTTTCTATAGTCAAAATTGATTTGAACTATGGAAAGTTTATATAGAATTTATTCCTGTTAAACTGATATGTTTAGATGGCCTCTGCTCTGATTGGCCGCCCCGACTTCTACATCGTTTAAAGAGCAGCGCTTAAACTGTCCATATGACTTGGATATTAACAGGCATGTTTTAAAATTTCAACAGTTTTAACACATTATTGTAGTGTCGATTTGATTTAAAGTGTTTTTCCATTTTGGGGGCCTTTAATCATTTTTATATTTAAACAGAAATTTGGAGACAGTTTAATGGCAGTCTGCCACACTATGCTCAGCCTTCAAGCCTCTTTAAAAAAGGATATGGTTTGTTTATAGCTTCCAGAAATGGACTTTATGGTTTTATATGCACGTTATTCAATTGAATATCAATTTATCAACAACGGAGTGTTACTTTTTAGTTATATATATATATATGCTGAGAGTAAATCAATTGGTTATCTGTGGTCATACCAAGTTAACTTCCTGTGTAAGGCAGTAAGTTTGCATCAGACTACTTAGAATTATTTTTTCATTCTTTATCCATGATTCTGTCTCATAGCATCTTCCTCGACGTGCAGGAGATTAAAATAATGTGTCCTAATTACTGTCCTAACACTGTATATGGCATCTCAGGTGAAACGGTGGCCGAGTGGTTAGGGAGTCGAGCCCCGGATCGGAAAATTGTGGGTTTCATTCCCTCACTAGTAGGTTGCCCTGAGGCACCCTTGAGCAAGGTACCGTCTCCGTCACTGCTCCCCAGGCGCTTTCAATAGCTGGCCCCTGCTTTCACTTTTTAGCATGTAGCTCTTATTATGTTGATGGTCTTATATTTATTGGTATTATTATTATATTCTGTATTATCTGCTCTTCTCCAAGCTGATGAATGACACAGAACCTGAACCTGATTAATAGTGTAACCACATATTAATACAGAAAAAGCCATGGCTGTTTAGAGTCCCTGAGATTGGACGAGTGAAAATACTGGTGAAGTTTGCATCAGGTTTTAGATTTCTCCACGGGACATTTTCACTGTGACAAAAAATTGAATTCTTGACATTTTTTCATGTCATTTTCACCAGGCCGCAACAAACAAATATAAAAACATTGTGGGTCCAATGAGGCAAATCTAGAACCGCATTGCAATGAATCACTGTCTGTGCTCTTTTAGCATCACTCACTGCTGCTGATAATGTGTGTCTCAGCAGTGGGTCAGCCTGACTTATTTTGGAACATCTGTCAACATACCACTCAGCACACACACTACAGAGCACATACCACACGCACACACACACACACACACACACACACACACACATAGTGGAAATTCTCCTTAAAAGGAATACAGACACAATGTGTGTTTGTGTGTATGTGTGTGTGTGTGTGTGTTTGTGTGTGTGTGTGTGTATGTGTTATGGTACAGTATGTTACTGACACAACAATGGCATCTTGGGTGTGTTTTGTGTCCAGTTGCTGGCGATGAAATGGCCGTTTGCTGACAGTGGTGTCGGCCTTTTCCTGTGCAAACTTTTTCCGTTCCTGCAAAAAGCGTCTGCTGGAATCACGGTGCTCAATCTGTGTGCCTTGAGTGTGGACAGGTAAAGAACACACACACACCTACACACACATACACACACATACACACGCATGCATCATTGTCACTGTTGTGTATAGACTATGACGGAGATGGTGGTGCAGATGGACAGAAGGACAGCCTGTAAACTGAGTACAGCTCTATGGACAGTGTTATTATGAGCATTGAGTAAAGACACAAGATAGGTGCTCCTAAAGAAATGGCCCATATATAGTCCTGCGCAAAAGTCTTGATCCACAGCTGCTATATTATGTAGTCTAGATGAATGCCAATGTTTTGTTCTGCAAAGTGCCTAGAGATACTAGCTAAAACCATGGTTCCAACCATTCAGCATCAGCAGTAAACGAATCCCCTGATCATCTGGAATCATCTGCTCCTGTTTCTTCTCTGCTTCATGTCTTAAGTTAGACGCTTTGTTCTGCCTGAAGGTTCAGACGTAGATCACTGTGTGGATTAACCAACAAAAAACAGTAAAACTGCTCAGGTACAGAGACTGGACTGAACATGAGCGACAACAACACTGTCCTTCAGGAAGATCTGGAGAACTGCTCAGGTACAGAGACTGGACTGAACATGAGAGACAACAACACTGTCCTCCAGGAAGATCTGGAGAACTGCTCAGGTACAGAGACTGGACTGAACATGAGAGACAACAACACTGTCCTTCAGGAAGATCTAGAGACCTGCTCAGGTACAGAGACTGGACTGAAAATGAGAGACAACAACACTGTCCTTCAGGAAGATCTGGAGAACTGCTCAGGTACAGAGACTGGACTGAAAATGAGACAAAAACTTAGATTCAGGAAGCCTGGAGAACTGCTCCTCAACGATACATTAAAATGTCAAGAAAGCGTGACTCAATGGAAGCAAAATATGAAGAAACGAAGGTGTTACAAGAATATAAATGCACATGCATGTGTGTGTACATGTGTATTTTTGATCTGCAGGTACCGTGCTGTGGCCTCTTGGAGCCGTGTGCAAGGTGTGGGCATCCCCTCCTCGACTTTAGCAGAGATTGTGGTGATCTGGTTGCTGTCTTTCACAATGGCCATTCCAGAAGCTTTGGTCTTCACGATGATCGATTTTGAGCGCAATAATATGAGCATAAAGACCTGCATGATCAAAACGGACATATCAGTATTGAAAGTAAGTAATGGTCAAATTTGGGACTTCTCCTGGCAGTCTCACCAGTTTTGTGCTGTCATTTTTCAAAGTATAACTCTACACAGATTTCTGCATAAGTGTGTGTTTTCTGCGCGTCTCCCTGTAGTTTTACACAGAGGCGAAGGACTGGTGGCTGTTTGCCTTTTATTTCTGCATGCCGTTGTGTTGTACGGCCATCTTCTACACACTGATGACCAGTGAGATGCTGAGTCACAGGAAAGGAAGCCTGAAAATCGCTTTGAGTGAACATCTGAAACAGGTGATTTATTTGGGGATGGTGTGTTTACTTTTGAATTCTCCCGGGAGTTGATTTCTG